>JBCEWC010002517.1:0-34022 GCA_038996855.1 Solanum aculeatissimum
ACACCAAATCATCTACTATATAAGTTGAGGACACATATATGACAAATTGATCTATTTAATGTAACACTTTATTGAATCGCATAAACAAATAAACAATTGTTCAATAAATAATACTATATCCAAACGTATGGTTAATAGTATATCCTAACAACCTTTTGATACAAATAAGTATTAGTTGAAGATGATGCACCACGGTCAAATAGTGGAACACTCTAATTACTAAGTCGTTGTTTGGTATTCTTGAATGCATTTGAAGGAACTGCTCCCATATCCAGACATTGTACTATTCCTAAGTGTTTTACCCCAACTAACTTACCAATAATATCATTAGGGGAATGATGAGTTCACATTTTGGACTCATGTAGGGCTTAAAAAGCAAGAAAATATTTATCATCAATGTATTCTTGTACCTCATATGCTTACTAATCTGTGTGTTTGATGCTAGAATTAAGAATGAAAATGCATGGAAGGACAAAACTCAATAACACAGGACAAAAGGAGAAAAAGTATCAAAAAGGCGATAAAAAGCGATGTCGCCGAAAGATTCGACGGATGGCCGAATGCTGATACTGACTGTCTAATATTGTAGTGTCCAACCTCTCAAATGCAATGTTAAAATGTAAAGTTGGTGAAGGTTCGATGGATCACCGAACAGGATCGGCAACGCATAGTCGCATTGCTTAATGTTGCAGACACCAACGCCTACAACAAATGCTTTAAAAGGTGGTCAAGTACACCTTCGGTGGATCATCGATGTGTTCAGTGATGGCCGATCTTGATCACCGATTGGTACATCATGCACATAATGAGCTATTTTTTTACGGAGTATAAAAGGATATTTTGAAGGACTAATTTATACACAATTGACATATTAGAATCAACAGTACACTGAACCATTTTTCTAGAGAGATAAGTACACAAGAGATATCATCCTTGGAGAAGAGGGTTTGAGAACCAAGCTTGGAGAATAGGATTGGAGCAAGAGAGAAAAGATTCTTTCTATTTTCTTGTAATACTCTTTACCCATTGCAATGGATGCTAATCTTGGTACTCAATTTTATCTTTTAGTTATGTCATGCTAAAATCCTTAATGTTAGGGATATGTAATTGACATGGGTACTTGATTCATGACTGGTTATTATTTATTTTGAGTGTTTTACTATTGATTGAAGTGAGTTCATATTCATTGCTATGTTTAACTGAAATATTGAGATTGAAAACTCATGGTTATGTTTAGATATTCAGTTGTTACAGTAGTTTTGAATGATTGAAATAGGTGATGAATAAGATAGCTTGAAATATTGTGAGTTGGTTGAATGCCTGATAAGGGTGTAACGCCCCACAAGTTTGAAGTCGAGGTAAGATAAAAGCTGGAAGTTTAGCCAATGGAATAAAACCACAAGACCCAAGTACGGGTTGTTGTTTGGTTCACGGACCCAACAAAGGTCTTGTAGGTTGGGTGATGGGGAAGTTTGAAGACTGAAAGTGAAGTACGAGAAGAGTTACGGGTCGTGAAGTATCCTACATGTCATAATAGTGGATCGTAGATGGGGTCTTAGAAGTTGAAAATTTTGCTAAGTGTAGAATGGAGTTATGAAGGGCTTTACAACCCGTGTAATGTTTTACGAACCATAAGTGGGTTCGTAGATGGAGGGCCTTGACTTGAAGGAAATTGAGAGTTTGTTGGAAGCTGACTTACGTGATATCAGATAGCGCGTGAAAGAGGATATGGCCCGTAGGGAGCTTCGTGGAATGAGACTAAGAAAAATGAGAAAAATGACTGAGTGTGGAAGACCCTACGATTCCAACCACAACATGTAATTAAGTATACGGCCCGTAAGATGGTTCCATGGTTTTGAGTTCAGCAACTTTAGTTTTAGAGATTTCAGGAAAAATTATCAGATGGATGGGAACTACGACTAGTGGATCCAATTATGGTCCATAAATGGGGTTTCGTAAATGAATCTGGTAGCTTTACTTAAGGGTAGTTTGGTCAATTCCGTCCCTTATGTTCCTAAATCCCATCATTTTTGGGTTCCAAAAAGGCATAAATCATCCCTAAACACCCTCATTCTATCAACTCTCCAAATTCTCTAAGGTAAAGGGGCTCCTAAGAGAAAAAGCAAGGCAACTAGGGTTCCAAGATTTCGTCTTCAAGGTTACAAGATTTTTTCTCTCCAATTTTTCCAAGGTATGTGGATTTGATTTGTGGTGTTCTTCTATCCATAAAGCTCAAGTTCCTCCATTTTTACTTGGTGTTAAAGTTTACGCATGTTGTGAGTTTATGTGAAATCACTTTAATCATGAATTTTAGGATGCATTCTTAGTTATATGAAGTATATTAGTATCATGTTTTGATCTATGATGAATATTGAGTTGACCTTCATGTTTATTCTAGTTAGGGTTTTACAAGGATCATGTTAGGATGGTTTAAATAGTTCTAAATGAGTATATTATATCTTATGTATAACTGTTGTATATACAAATTCCATGATTTCAAGTCTATGAGCAAGAACCCCCAAGTTTTGAATCTAATCTATGTGAAATAATATTTTATGAAAGAAGGGAAGTCTCAATTTATGATATGTAAGAATATGAATGTTTTAGTGTTAAGGATTTTCAATTATGAAACTATCTTATATTTATCAAGCTATGAAAGTTATGTTACTATGAGTCATGATTTAATTGATGATTTACAATACATTGGTGCATTTTCCTCTTGAGTTGCATGTTTTAAAGTTTCTATGTATGAAATCCGTTCAACTATTTTATTAAAGTTTTATAGGGAGGCATGGTCTCCAAAGATGAGGGTTCAATTAAGAAGTTATGAAGTTAACGAAAGTTAAAGTTGTGATATTTTGAATCCCTCAAAGTTATGTTTAAGATAGATCCTTTTAAAAGAGGGCAAGCCCTACATATGAATCTCAAGTTAAGATGAGCTACTCCTATATGTATATGATGTTAAAGCTATGCTTTTAAGTTTATGATAATTATGATTTTATATATATATATATATATATGTATATTTAAATATATTTCATGGGAATGACTTAGTACCAAGTGAGGCATCCTGGTGGGATTCAGTAAGGGAATCCTAGTAGCAACCCTTTGTCTCCTTAACTATGTTCCTCCAAAGGAGCCCTTGTAGGCTATGCTTAGGCTAGTGGATCCACATAAGCCATAATGTTCCTTAAAGATGCAATTGCGATGTTACTAAAGTTTTGGATATCTACCTTGGCAAGTAGATTCCCCTTTTCCCAATGGAAGGAGTGCATTGACCTTTTCCTAATGGAAGGAGTGCATTGGTTTTTTTCCAATAGAAAGAGTGCATTGTATTCCATGTAGTAGCTTGCATGGTCTATGTCGGTTATGATGGCATCCAAGCTACACCTCATTTTGATAGTTAAAGCGGTCATTGTCAAGATATATAACCTAACCAAGGTTAGGATCAAACCCACAGGGAATGTGCTAGACTTAGGATAATTCTAAGAAATTTGAGGTGATTAACCTACTTATCGCCTGAAAAGGGGGTGGGTGGTTTATGATTTTGCAGAAAGTAAACCTATACTAGTGCAAGTGTTGTTAAATCAGTAGAAGAAGTAACTATGGTATTATGTTCCCCATGATTCCCTAACTTGGTATTACCAAATAATCATAATCTTTTCCAGTGTGTAGCATGCAGAATGGTAATTTAAGTTTACCAAACCCTTTGATCCAAGTGAGAATAAATTTTACTACGTGATTTGATCCATACCTGTAGTGTGACATTACTAACCCTTACCTATTGTTTCAGTAAAACCTCCCCTTGATTCAGTTTGGTTGATTAGATGAGAAAATATCAATCGAATCTTGTTAATTGATCTCTTTTCCTATTCATTACTACCTTGTCCGGTTAGTAACACTAGGAGATTTCTAACGTTGGTCACCTATTGAAAAACAATTAAAATAAAGAGAAATAATCAATACATGCATGCACACCTTCCAAGAATTATGGATTATCTGATTACACCTTGTTAGTTCTTCATGATTCTCACAACTCTAGTTGTGGATTTAGCTAAGCATAATCAGGGTAGATGAATTAATCATGTTAAAGAATAGCATAATTAATCACTTACGATGATAAAGTTAAAGAGCAAGAAATCACAACGTTATAGAATTAAAGTCAAAATCACACAAAGAGAGTTTCCCAAGTATTTTTCTGTCATTCTGCCTCTCTTCTTTCATAAAAGAAGCCTAAAAATCTATTTATATAAACTAAAAACTAAAACCAAAACAAAATAGGAAAACAAAGTCAGTAGGCTCCACAGAAGATTTTACGAGCCATATAGGATTCCATGTCCCATGTAGGGGCTTCGTAGACTTCATCTTCTAAAACTGGCCATTAATTTTATGAGACCTTCCTATGGCCTGTATTCAGACTTACGACCCGTATAAGGTTTTGTTTGAGAACTTTGTCTGAAAGTATTCATTCTCTGATCCTCGAGGCACAAAATTATTCCATGGCCTTTATTAACTTCTACGGCTCACCTGCACACTCGTGGATTAAACATTTGAAAGTAGGCCCTTCACTGGCTCTTGGCCATGAAACCACTCTACGTCTCGTGGATATATCCATGGCCCGTAGCGTGTCTCGTACTTTCCCAAAAAGCTGCAATTCTACAGAATTTATTCCAAAATCATGCCAAGTCTATAATCTTGAAAAATAAACATTAAAACACATCAAACCCATAAATATTGCTTTGAGAACACACAAAATCCTAAGTTTTAAGCATCAAAAGTGTTGTATTTCGACATTACATCAGCATCCTCGACTTAAAATTATTGCTTATCCTCAAGCGACAAACTCAATCTACGTAAGAAGTAAAGGAACACATAGACCTCAGCCAACTGGCACACATTATCTCAAAATCAAGCTCAGATACCCAAACTAACATATTCGTGTATATCATATAGTTATCAAATAAACCAATGCAGACCAATACGTGTGTCAGTGCAACTATGACAAGCAAGGTAACCACAGATAAGTAACAAACACTGAGATAGCCTAGAATCAATAATGCAATGCAAGTTCCCTCATAAAAAGGAGTCAGATATCTCACTCACGAGAGTATTTTCATATTCAATGCTTAGGACTAAACAAACTCATTCACACTCACAATAGATATTCAAACACTATGCTCAATACCATATGTTTTCCCTTATACTCACGACTATGACCTTCAACTACTTGAACTAGGGTCACTATAAGATTTTCTTGGCTTATAACGTAGGCTCAGGGGCTTTGGTATGATGATTTGGGAACATAGTGACTAAAGGCCCTCCTTGACACTGCATTTTCTTCACTTTTGCCTTACTAACATTGTTATTCTGCAACTCATTCTCCCATTATCCTATTTCAAGCTTTTCAGGATTCTTTATTCTTGTTCTTAGCACATTGCCTTTTATTTTTCACATGCTTTTTCTTTTTAGCTCATTGTTTAGGCATTTTTTCATCTTTTCTAGCACCCATAGCAAAATTTTCCCTTTTTTCATATATCACTAACTTCTACCCCATTTATTTTGATCTCCCTTACACTAGGCACCCTCAACTTAGGCTTTTAGCTTGAGCTAAGGTACACAATATCCAACCTATGAATCAGGGCCACTTTTGATAGTCACCCTCAACTTAAGCTTTTTACCTCAGTCAAGGTACACAATATTCAAGAAACACCAGGGCCAATTTTAGGATTTCACAATCAATAAGGTTTGGTTACTTAGGTATCTACAAAGAAAAAGGTACATGTAAGCTCAAATATTTGGATCAACAGATACATCAAACATTTAGTTGATATATTTAGGCTAAGTGGACTAATACGAACAACGACCTAAGATTCTTTCCTAACCAACTAACCTACAGTCTAAATTAGAGTAGCAGGGCAATTTCTGAATTAAAACACAATATGAGAATTATAAAAATAAGCTCACACACTTGGCACTGATTGCACTATCAACTCAGACTCTTAAATCATGCTTTTATCAATATTACACCTCATTGATCAGAACAAGCACTATCAATTAATCAAGATCACATGGCTATTATCAAGACTACCTAAAATTAAAATTTTGATGGGTATCATTTTTCAATAAAAATGAACATATGCCATAAACTTAAGTACAATATGCTACTAATACTACATATACATCCTAAACATGTTAGTTCAACATAAAGTAAATGTCCTTGGAGAAAGAACAAAGGCAAGAAAACCCCTTGAACTAACAAATTGGGATAGTTATAGGCCATAGTTACTCAGACTTCACGAATGCCTATAACTACCCACACCTCATCAAAAAAGATATGCATTTTCCTCAATGCACAAAACATAATAGAATCACAACATAGGAGGTCAAAAAAAATACTTGGACGCTTAAGTGTCAGTGTTTGGTTGTATATAACCACCCTTAACCTACCCGGTGATCTCCTTAACAGAAGGAACATGTTCGAAGGGTCCAATACCCCTCATAATCTCCTGCAGTCGCGCTTATTGCGCAATCTCATTTGTAATTGATGGTCATGTAGTAGTCATTACCTGGTCCCTCTTAGTCAACTCTGCCTTCTACCTCAAGGAATTTGGATTATCAGTATCAGAATGAGGCCTCTTCCCAGAGGCGTGGAGTGGTGTCTCCTCAATGATAAAAAGATCAATGAATGCCTCAGTAATAGTGTCGGGCATCGGGAATACCATTGGTGGTGGTGCTGCTTCTCTAATCTCAGCCTCGAGCTGCCGAAACTACATCTGCATGGTAGTTAGATCAGGAGGCTATGCTGAAGTGTGACTCTGCTCTACTCTGCATTCAAATGCATCTATACGTCCATGCACTGGTATCAAACTCTCTGTGATAGTGGTCTCTCATCAACCTCATATATATCCTGATAGACCCATGACCTGATCTGTTGTAGTAGTAGTATCAACTGAGTCTCAGTCCTAACCAACCTCTGTGCCATAGTTTGAATAAAGGCTGTAAACACATATACCATGCTTACGGGAGATACTGGTACTATCTCTAGCATAAAAGTGGTAGTAGTGGTAGTAGTAGTAGTAGTGGGACCCCTCTCTCTATCAGGCTCAATCTGTAGGGGTCTCTCTATAGTAGGAGCCGCAGTGGTGGAAGAAGATGGAGGCTCAAACTGTGGTACCTCAGCAAACATCTCTGCATATGAACTAGAGTTTGTGGTGCTCACCAAAGTTCTACCGAATTCTCATAAGCCTTTATCAGGTCGACATCCAATGTCCTCTGAACCTCTATTAGAGTATCCACCTATAATGACTTGGTTGGTCATTTTTGGTTTTATCTATGAAAATGACTATTTTACTCTTTTGTAAGTTGCTTTGGACCTATTTTGAACTATCTGGATGGTTGGAATTGAAATCCTAAGTTTTTAAAAGGGAAAATATGCAATTTGGCATTTTTTGGAAGCTTAAGTTATTGAAAAAGTGAATTTTTGTACCATTCTGACTTTTGGTTGTTGGATCAGGGTTCCTTTAATTTCATTAATTTCAAAATGTTGAAATTGAACTAATGAAGTTGCAGAACTGAATTTGGAGTTAAAATGAGGTTTTTAGGCCCAAAGTTATGATTTTAGTTATTTTTGGGACCAAGGTTTGACTTTGGTTAACATTCAAACTTTGGAAACTTGGATCGAAATTCAACAATTTCACTAGATCTGGATGGTGAAACTAACGCTAGAAATGATCTTAGATTAATTTTTGTAGTTACCAAAGGTGGTTTTGGTATTTTGATGCATTAAACTAATTTTATCGAGTTGGATTAGTAAATGTGGCGAGGATGCCTTGACATCAATTTTTGATGATTCTGTTGAGTTTAGATTGATGTTTCTAGTATGGATATATATAGAGTGTGTGTAATTCTAATTTCGGATGAGTTTTGAGTGCCTATTCTGTGTTTAACTTAAGTTGTGATGTTGTTGGTGCACAATTTCTAGTGCAGGTGTACTTTGTTCTCTACCTTCACGGAGAGGCCTCCAAATTTGCAAGGAGATGCTAGCCTATAACATCATATTCGTGGAGCACACATGAGAGATACCCCCTACCCTCATACCCTCCACGTTTGTGGGTTGGTCTCCGCGATCGAGGAGAATGTTTTAGTGGACTACTCCGCGATCGCGGGTCTCCAGTCGCGCTTGGGAAGAAGGATTTTTGACTGGAGAGATAGGTCTCTAGCCGCGTTCGCAGAGAAGGATTTTTGATTGGATAGATTAAAATTCGAGAAAACACCATTTTAACCCATTTTTCATACTTTCATACTTTTTGAGACTATTTTAATGAAGGGTTTTTGAAGTTTTTCATTGGTGATTAGTCAATTTGAGGATCGTTTGGAGGCTTGAGTTGGTTGAAAGCTTGTTCGAGTGTGGTTTTGGCATTGAGGTAGGTTCGACTAACCCTTTGAGACTGAATTTGAGTCATTGATCATGTTTATGTGATAATTGTGAGATCTAGATTATTTCTTGATCACTATTGTTGAATTGATTGAATATTGAAGGAATTATTTTTCTGATAGAGCCGAATTCTGAATAGATTGTGCCTTATTGATAGATTGAGATGGAATCGATAAATTGAGATCCCTTGGGCTACCACTGTGATAATTTGAGACATGTAATAGTATTTGACTAGTAAATTGATGGTAACTCATACTTGTGTGGATCATGGACATATTTTTGGAGTATTGTGATGGCTTTAAGGCATCCCGAGGATTACTTGTATAACTTGGGTATTGAGATATTATGGTTAGTATTATGATAATACAAAATTTGAGAGACTATTTGGGAGGTAAAGTGATAAAATTTAGGGCATTTTGTTTCTCTTGATATATAATAGAGGCTTGTTAAACTATCCTGAGGACTTGTAGAGTTCGACTTCTTTGAAAGTTAGATTATAGATGATAGAGCGATGATGTGAGACTTGTTGGAGGTATTGTGTACTAGTTGGCATACTTGACCTAGCATTTATGAGGTTATGCTATTGTATCCAATTATCATTCTATATATAATGTTATCTCAGTTTATGCTTGTATTGTTGTATTGGTATGCACATGTTGTATACTCCACTGTTGCATTGGTATGTACATATTATATACTCCATTGTTGCATTGGTATATGCATATTATATACTTCATTGTTCCATTGGTATGCACATATTATATACTCAATTGTTGCATTGGTATGCACATATTACATACTCCACTATTGCATTGGTATGCACATGTTATATACTCCATTGTTGTATTGGTATGCATATATTACATACTTTATCACTGCATTGGTAAGCACATGTTAAATACTCTATTGTTTCATTGGTATGTATACAACTCCATACTTATATTGTGGCACTGACATGCTTATATTCTATATTAAATCCGCCTCTTGAGGCCAGCGGCGCTTCGAGGTGTTTTGTCTTAAGGCATGCAATGTCTTGAGATATTCCAATACATGTCCTGATCATCCCTCGGGTTGTATCTTATAGCTCAGCTTGACAGATGTGTACCTCGCCTTTGCGACGGTCGCGATTATGCATATATGGCTCGTGACTCCCCCAGGTTCTATCTTGTAGATTCTCACGATAGATGTGTATATCAACCCTACGATAGGCATGATTCCATTTCATACATGGCCCGTGATGCCATTGCATTCATGCCTAGCATTGCATTGCATCATCGGTTTGGTTCATCATCGGTATTGTTATTATTCATGATTATACGGTATTGTGCACTATCCTTTTTGGATGCAGGTGATAGGATTCTTCATTGTTACATACTTGTTTGATTTTTCTTACTCGATCGGTTGAACCTACTGGGTATATTTCAGTGTACTCACCCCTACTTTGTTTCCTCATTGTAGTTCGTACACAGGGTTCAGGATAGGGTAGTTGATCACTCCACCCAAGTATTTTGATATCATTTGGATCCTTATGGTGAGGCTCAGACTTCGAGTAGTTGTAGATCTTTGAGATTCTTTTTATTTTTATCTTTCAGACTATATATCAGATATTATGAGACAACCCTATATTTTCCTGAGATAGTTGTATTTTGCTCTTTAGTATTGTATTTAGATGCTCTTGTACTCATGACTCCATGTTTTGGGAGATTTCTTATGCTATATGACTGTATTTTTGCTTTTTTCACTCTTCTTTGGTCATGACGTATTTTGGGTCATGACAAGTTTGGTATCAGAGCTCTAGGTTCATTGGGATCGTTAGTCAAGGGCAGGGTGTCTAGTAGAGTCTCACAGATCTGCGTGTAGACATCAACACTTATTTCAAGAGGCTACAGGATACTTGATAGGAAAGATCTCATTCTTGATTCTATTCGTATGTCTCTTCATATCAACTAGTTTGAAAGTTTCTAATCTAGTCCTTCTGTGCAAATGTCGATTACTAGATCCCATCGATCAGTGGAAGAGCCTGAGACTGCTGAATAGCTCCCACTTGAGGTCGAGGCAGTGCTCATACTAGAGTTAGGGGTCGATAACTTACTTGGGGTGCAACTCCACCTCAAGGGAAGACCTGATCGACTTCTCCAACGCTTGTTGTTGAGCTAGAGGGGACTACTGATGCTATTCCACTTCCCCCAGCTTTAGCTCCTTTACCCTCAATTTAGGAGCTACTTAATTATGCAGTTATTGGCTAGATTAAAGGGAGCACCTTCCGCCCTAGATACTGTTGATTTACCAATTGTTACAGCACCGATTGGACCTTCTACAACCCCCTCTGAGCCAGCTATGATTCATGTTTGTCCTTCTTAAGTTCCACCAGATTCTCCTATGAATGTTATGGTTCTACCTTAGACATCTAGATCGAGTTTGAGTTCTTAGTTTCAGAGTTTGGTTGTTTCTCCATCTATTGCACCTCCCTTGTTTATTTCACCGCCATCTTCAGCTAGCCCAACCATGTCTACAGGAAGAAGAAGAGTTTTGACCGGTTTGTTAGATTAGCTCCACCGAGGTTTGATAGTACCCCAGGAGATAGAGCTTATAACTTCTTATCTAAGTGTTAGGACCGACTATGTAATTTTACCATCTTGGAGTCACATGGGGTTGCCTACACTTATTACCAGCTCACCAGCCTCGCCAAGGAGTGGTGGAGGTCAATTGTAGCTCATCGGCCTATTGCATCTCCAACCATGATGTGGGCGCAATTCACAGAGATATTTTTATAGAGGTTCGTGCCATATAGCCTTTGAGATAGTCGTCGGGATGAGTTTGATAGACTACAGTAGGGTTCTATGTCAGTTTTAGACTATGAGGCCATATTTCATACTCTATCTAGATATGCTCTATCCATCATTCCTTCCGAGTTCAAGTAGATTCCATGGTTTGCCAAGGGATTGGCAGGTTACTTTTAAGAGGCTATAATTTTTTTGGTTTTGGCTGAAGTCACTTTTCAGAGTATTATGGATCACGCTCTTATGATAAAGTGCTTCCGACAGGATAGACAGGGTGGCGGGAAGAGGCCCTATCAATATGGACAAATTAGTGGACATTCGCCACGGGATTAGGAGTTTCAGAGGCAAGTCCCTCAAGGCCGGGTAGTTCAAGAAGCTCTTCCAGCATAGCATCTTATAGTGTTGACAGATCAAGACCTGCACAGGTGGGTAGCACACCCAGGCGTGGTGGATTTTCAGGCTAGCCATCATAGAGGCAGGAGACTAGAGCTTGTTACCATTGTGAGGAGATTGGATATTTGGCTCATCGATGTACTCACTGTGTACCTTCTACCCAGGCTTAAGGATCTCAACCAGCCCGTCCAGCCCCAACATCAGCAGCTAGAGACATCTCTGAGGGCATAAGGGGAGGTACCAAAAAAGGAAGTGGCATAGTGAGAGGTGGAACCTGTAGAGGCCCACAGGCTAGCGATGGTCATATAGTTTGTTATGTTGTTTCGAGAGCTGAGGTAGAGGTTTTTAATGCAGCTATCACAAGTATGGTTCCAGTATGTCACCATTCAACTTTGATTGTATTTGATCTAGACTCTAGTTATTCTTTTATGTTAGCTTATTTTGCTTCGGATATTGATTTTATGTGTGAGCCGCTCGCCGATATGTATTTCTACCCAGTAGGTGAATCTTTAGTGATGAATTGGGTGTACCGAGGGTGTGATGTAACCTTTATGGGGAGAGATACTATTGCTGACTTGATATTATTAGATATGGTGGCCTTTGATGTGAATTTTGGCTTGATTTTGATGCATTTCTTGGCCATATTTTGTCAAAAGAGGGTATTATGGTTGATTCGGCCAAAGTGGCATCATGTGTGAGTGGGTTAGGCCTACTTTTGTGATTGAGATTCAGAGTTTCATTGGTTTGGTGGGGTATTATCGACGATTTGTTCTGGGATTCTCTTTTATAGCATCCCCATTTACTAGATTAACTTGGAAAAGATGTGGCATTTTAGTGGTCTGAGTAGTGTGAGGCGAGCTTTCAAAAGCTCAAGGATATGTTGACTTCAGCACCGATTTTTGCTTTACCCGAGGAGGGAGAACCATTCATAGTTTATTATAATATTTCTAATATGGATTTGTGTGGTGTATTGATGCAAGGAGGGGAGGTAATAGCCTATGCTTCTAGACAGTTGAGGGTACACAAAAGAATCTACCCTACCCATGACCTAGATTTGGTTGTGGTTGTAGTTGTGTTGAAGTTATGGAGACATTATCTTTATGGGGTGCATTGTGAGATCTTCACCAATCACCAGAATCTCAGATATATCTTTTCTCAGCCTAACTTGAATATGAGACAGCGTAGATGGTTGGAGTTGCTTAAGGATTATGATAACTATATTTTTTATCACCTCAGAGAGGCCGACGTTGTGGATGATGCTTTGAACCAAAAGGCTGGTAGTATAACGAGTTTGGCATTTTTTAGGGTTGAGGAGAGGCCCCAAGCCTTAGAGGTTAAGTCACTTGCTAGATAGATGGTTCATTTGGATATTTCTCCTCCCCACAGTATTTTGGGTTTTGCTGAGGCTAGACCATCCTTACTTGATTAGATATGTGCTTATCAGTTTGAAGACCCCAAGTTATGCTTGATTCGTGACAAAGTGTTGAGGGGTGAAGCTAAGGCAGTTATTGTTGATTTTATGGATGTTTTGAGGATAAATGGTAGAGTTTATATACCCAAAGTAGGAGATTGTGTGAGATTGATACTTGATGAGACCCATTGTGCTAGGTATTCCATCCATCCGGATGTGGCTAAGATGCACCATGACCTATTGGAGGTTTGGAATGAGAAGGGATATAGCTAAATTTGTGGCAAAGTGTTTGAATTGCCAACAAGTGAAATATGAACACCAAAACATTCCCGAGTGAAAGTGGGAAAGAGTAACTATGGACTTTGTTACAGGTTTGCCCATGGCTTTGGGCAAGTATCAGTTTGGGTAGTGGTTGATCGTTTGACCAAGTTGGCTTACTTCTTATCGATTTAAACTAGCTACAATGCAGAGCAGTTTGCTAGGTTGTATATCCAGGAGATAACCAGATTGCACGGTGTTCCAGCATCTATAGTTTTCGACAGAGGATTTGTGCTCACCTCTCATTTTTGGCAGGCTCTACAGTGTGGTTTGGGTACTAGAGTGGATATGAATTCAGTTTTCCATCCCCAGATAGATGGTCAGTCTGAGCACACCATTCAAGTGTTGGAGGACATGTTACAGGCTTGTGTGATTGATTTTGATGCTCAATGGGACCAACACCTACCTTTGATAAAGTTCACATATAATAATAGTTACCATTCTAGCATCTAGATAGCACCATTTGATGCCTTATATGGCCGAAGGTGTAGATCACCCATTGGATAGTTTGACTCAGGTTCCTATGATGTGTTTAGTGTAGACCTACTTAGATATGCCATGGATCGGGTTTGTTTGATTCAAGGTAGGCTTTTGATAGCTCAGAGCCGCCAGAAGAGCTATGCTGACTGGAGGACTAGGCCTCTAGAGTTCTTTGTTGGTGATAGTGTTTGACTAAAAATTTCATCCATGAAGGGTGTGATGAAATTTGGGAAAAGGGGCAAGTTGAGTCCAAATTCATTGGCCCAATTGAAATTTTGAGGTTGCTTATGAGCCAACATTGCCACTAAGATTATCATTTGTTCATCTTGTTTTTCATATTTCTATGTTTTGTTGGTATATCCAGATGAGTCCCATGTGATGTCATATATCTCTATTGAGTTGTGTTCAGATTTGACCTTTGAGGAGGAGCCTATAGCTATATTGGATAGGCAGGTCTGTAGATTGAGATCCAAAGATTTACCTTCTGCAAAGGTTCTGTGGTAGTACCATTTTATTGATGAGGCTACATAGGAGTTGGAGTCAGATATATGGGTCAGATATCCTAGCTTTTTGAGGCTTCAAGTACTCCTCTTTTTTTAATATTTGAGGACGAACATTATTTTTAGTGGTGAGTGATGTAATGACTTAGTTGGTCATTTTTTGTCTTATCTATGAAAATTACTGTTTTTCCCTTCTGTAAGTTGCTTTGGGCCTATTTTGAACTATCCAGATGGTAGTAATTGAAATACTAAGTTTTTTAAAGGGAAAATTTGCATTTTGGCATTTGTTGGAACCTTAAGTTATTGAAAAAATGAGTTTTTGTACCATTCTGACTTTCTGGTGTATTGGGGATCTGTCAATTTCATTAGTTTCAAAATGTTGAAACTGAACTACAGGAAGTTACAGAACTAAATTTAGAGTTAAAATAAGGTTTTTAGGCCCAAAGTTATGATTTTAGTTATTTTTGGGATCAAGGTTTGACTTTGGTCAACATTCAAACTTTGGAAGCTTGGATTGAAATCCAACAGTTCTAGTAGTTCTGGATGGTGAAACTAATGCTAGAAATGGTCTCAAATTAATTTTTGGAGTTGTCGAGGGTAGTTTTGGTATTTTGATGCATTAAACTAGTTTTATCGAGTTGAATTGGTAAATATGGTGAGGAGGCCTTGACATTGATTTTTGATGATTTTGTTGAGTCCGGATCGTTTCTTATATGGATACATATAAAGTTTGTGTAATTCTAATTTTGGATGAGTTTCAAGTGCCTATTCTTAGTTTGACTTGAGTTGTGATGTTGGTGCACAGTTTCCGTTGCAGGTGTACTTTGTTGTCCGCCTTCACAGAAAGGACTTTGCATTAGTAGAGGTGATGCCGGCCTGAAACACCACGTTCATGAGATGGGATCCGCGTTCACGGAGCACACATGAGAGATACCCCCCCCCCCCCAACACTCATACTCTCCGTGTTCATGGGTTGGTCTCCATGATTGCAGAGGATGTTTTTATGAACTACTCCACGATTTTGGGTCCACAGTCACGTTTGCAGAGAAGAATGCTTTACTAGACAGATTAAAGTTCAAAAAACACCATTTTAACCCATTTTTTGAACTTTCAAGCTTTTTGAGAAGATTTTGATGAAGGGTTATCAAAGTTTTTCATTGGTGATTGGTCGATTTGAGGATCATTTGGAGGCTTAGGTTTATTGAAAGCTTGTCTGTGTGTGGTTTTGACATTGAGGTAGGTTCTTATAACCCTTCGAGACTGGATTTGAGTCATTGATCATGCTTATGTGATAATTGTGAGATCTAAATTGTTTCTTGAACACTGGTGTTGAATTGATTGAATATTGAAGGAATTGTTATTTCGATTGAGCCAAAATCGGAATAGATTGTGCCTAATTGATGGATTGACACGGAATCTGTAAATTAAGACCCATTGGGCTATCGCTGTGATAATTTGGGACATATGATGATATCTGACAAGTAAATTGATGGTAACTCATACTTGTTCGGACCATGGGCATATTTTTGGAGTATTTTGCTGGCTTTGAGGCATCCTAAGGATTACTTGTATAACTTAGGAATTGAGATATTTTGGTTAGTATTGTGATAATACGAGACTTGGGAGACTATTTGGGAGGTTAAGTGATAACATTTAGGGCATTTGTTTCTCTTGTTATATAATAGAGGCTTGTGAAACTATCTTGGGGACTTGTACAGTTCAACTTCTTTCACAGTTAGATTATAGATGAGAGAGAGATGATGCGAGACTTGTTGGAGGTATTGTGTACTAGTTGGCATACTTGACCTGGCATTTATGCGGTTATGGCTATTTGTATCCAATTATCATTCTATATATAATGTTATCTCAGTTTATGCTTGAATTATTGCATTGGTATGCACATGTTATATACTTCATTGTTGCATTGGTATGCACATATTATATACTCCTTTTTTTGCATTGGTATGTACATGTTATATACTCCATTGTTGCATTGGTATGCACATGTTATATACTCCATTGTTGCATTGGTATGAACATATTATATACTCCATTGTTGCATTAGTATGCACATGTTATATACTTCATTGTTATATCGGTACACACATATTACATACTCAATTGTTGCATTGGTATTCACATGTTAAATACTCTGTTGTTGTATTGGAATGCATATAGCTCTAAACTTATATTGTTGTATTGGCATGCTCATATTCTATATGAAATTTACCTCTTGAGGCCTGCGATGCTTCAAGGTGTTTTGGCTTAAGGCCGACAACGTCTTGAGATATTCTAGTACATGGATTGATAATCCTTCGGGTTCTTTCTCATAGCTCAGCTCGACAAATGTGTACTCTGGCCATGCCATGGTCTCGATTATGCGTATATGGTCCTCGACACCCTTGGGTTCTATCTTGTAGCTTCACTCGATAGATATGTACATCGGCCTTGTGATGGTCATGATTCCATTTCATACATGGCTTGTGACACCATTGTATTTATGACTAGCGTTGCATTGCATTGCATCATCAGTTTGATTCATCATCGGTATTATTATTATTCATGATTATATGGTACTATGTACTAACCTTCTTGGAGGCAGGTGATAGGATTCTTCATTACTACATACTTGTTCAATTTATCTTACCCGATTGGTTGAACCTATTAGGTATATTTCGGTGTACTCACCCCTACTTTGTTTCCTCCCTACAGTTTGTACACAGGGTTCAGGACAGGTAGCTGATCACTCCACCAAAGTATTTTGATATCATTCGGATCCCTACGGTGAGGCTCAGATCTTGAGTCGTCGTAGATCTTTGGGATTCACTTTTATTTTTATCTTTCAGACTATTTATCAGATATTATGAGACAACCTTATATTTCTTGAGACAGTTGTATTTTACTCTTCAGTACTGTATTTAGATGCTCTTATTCTCATGACTCCAAGTTTTGGGAGATTTCTTATGCTATATGATTGTATTTTCTCTTTATTTCACTCTTCTTTAGTTGTGACCCATTTTGGGTCGTGACACCACCTGATGAATACTATCCACCCTCAGTACTAAGCAAAGTCTGTATATTAGGCAAAGAAATGGGATAGAAGTGGATTTTTTCAGGGTTTCCTCATGTATTTGCTCAGTGATCAACCTACCCAATCTATTGTCACAACTAGCCAAGATGCTGGCAACCAATACAACACGGTCCGGTGTAAGTGTATTATTCGCATGCATTGGTCAGATCTATAATTTAAATACAGCCCACCAAAATTTATCGGTGAAGCTGAGTGAAGCCTTCACTATAGATGTCGATGTTGTAAAAACCCACTAAGGGTCCTGGTCTTGCACTGCGATGTGGTTGGCAATCCACATCATCAATGAGCGCCTGCGGACTGCATCTCTCATCAAAATACGATCTGAGTTTGGCTCAGCCTGTAGTCGAACTCAACTATGGATACTAGAGCCTCGTACAGCGCCAAAATTTTGATGACGTCCAAGCTACACCTCATTCTGAAGGTTAAAGCAATCGTTGTCAAAATATACAATCTGGCCAAGGTTAGGGTCAAACCCACAAGGAATATGGTAGACTTAGGATAATTCTAAGAAATTTAAGGTGATTAACCTACTTATCTCTGGAAAAGGGGGATTTATGATTTTACAGAAAATAATCACAATCTTTTCTAGTGTGTAGCATGTAGAATAGTAAGTTAAGTTTACCAAACACTTTGATCTAGGTGAGAGATATATTTCACTACGTGATTTGATACATCCTCGTAGTGTGACATTACTGACCCTTACTTATTGTTCCAGTACAACCTCCCCTTGATCCAGTTTGGTTGATTAGACGAGAAAACATCTATTGGATCATGTTAATTATTCTCTTCTCTTATTCATTACTACATTGATCCAGTCAATAATATCAGGCAATTTCTAACATTGGCCACCCGTTAAAAAAACATTAAAACAAAGAGAAATAATCAATACACAAATAAACACTGAATTACGTATTATCCATTTTTACCTTGTTAGTTCTTCATGATTCTCACAACCCTAGTTATGGATTTAGCAAAGCATAATCAGGGTATATGAACTAATCATGTTAAATAATAACATAATTAATCACTTGCGATGATAAAGTTAAAAAGCAAGAAATCGCAATGATATAGAATTAATGTAAAAATCACACAAAGAGAGTTTCCCAAGTGTTTTTCTATTTTTCTACCTCTCTCCTTTCATAAAAAACCCTAAAAACCTATTTATATTAACTAAAAATTAAATCCAAAACAAAATAGGAAAATTGAGTCGGCAGACTCCATGGAAGGGTTTAGGGATTGTATAGGATTCCATGGCTAGTGTCGGGTCTTCGTAGACTTCATCTTCTGAAACTGACCATCAATTCCATGAGACCTTCCTACGGGCCGTATTCATACTTACGACCCGTATAGGGTTTAATTTGAGCACTTTGTTTGAAACTATTCAATCTTTGATCCTCGAGGCACAAAACTAATCCATGAACCGTATTAACTTCTACGACTCTTCTACTCACTTGTGGACTAAACATCTGAAAGTATGCCCTTCACTGGATCTTGGCCACGAAACCACTCTAGGCTCGTGGATTTATCCACAACCCATAATGTGTCTCGTACTTTCTCAAAAAGCTACAATTCTGCAGACTTCATCCCAAAATCATGCCAATTTGTAATCCTACAAAATAAACATAAAAACACATCAAACTCACAAACATCTCTTTCAAAACACACAAAATTCTAAGTTTCAAGCATCAAAAGTGTTGTATTTTGACAACACATCAGGTTACGATCTACTCCCACATATGTATGATATAAAAGGTATGTTTCATTTAAGTTTTCATTAAAGCATACTCATGCATGCCATATTGAGCATATATTATATTATATATGTTTATACATCTTATTTGTTAAACTTATGATGAAATGTTGCATTACATCTCCCCTATCTGTTCATGTTCTTCTCATGTCCTCGAGATGTCCCTTTATGATGATTTATGATGGTTCCCTCTTATTATGTCCAAAGATGTTTATTACTACGAAAAGTATTTTTAAGTCCCTATGACCCATGGTTTTACAAGTTCTAATGGTATTTATCCTAAAGGTATATGATTACGCATTCAAGTATGTAAAGTGATCTCCAATATGATTACTAATGTCCCTTTTTAATAAAATAGTCTTTTATGTAAAGTGATGCATTGTTCACCCAAGGATATTACTATTGAAATTGTAAATGACCGCATATGATTTTCTTATTCATGACTATGTTTATTTAGGCATCTTATTATGTTTTCTTTTAAGGATTACCCTCTTTGTGTTTACATGATATTAACTTGGTCATGACTATTAATGCCCTTGCAAATGTATGATTTTAACATGAGATTTAGCATGAATCATTTTATCATTGTTTCTATATCATGCATTGCATACCTTCATACCAATACATTCAAAGTACTGACGCATACTTTTATACTTGCATGATTTAACCATGTAGGAACCAGTGCTCCTCAATATCCTCCGAGTGGCTAGTATCAAAGTGTCTCAGCGGAAGTTGGTGGATCCTCTAGTTTGGGGACAATATCCTGGTTCTTGGTTCTATTTCTAGTTTGATGTAATATGATGATTTAGTTCTAGTTGTATAATTTCTTTTGTTATAATTGTATTTTGAGGGTGAGCTTGAACATGTCTTAACCCTTGCTA
This sequence comes from Solanum aculeatissimum, assembly GCA_038996855.1. Classification (NCBI taxonomy): domain Eukaryota; kingdom Viridiplantae; phylum Streptophyta; class Magnoliopsida; order Solanales; family Solanaceae; genus Solanum; species Solanum aculeatissimum. The sequence goes on from JBCEWC010002517.1 coordinate 20,039, forward strand.
AGTTTATGTTAGAGTTATTGTTGAACATTTGAAAGGTTGTATCCCGTTCTTTTAATTCATTATGGTTTAAACTTGTGGCCCCTAGCCCCGTTGCCCCTTAGTTTCCTATCTTATCTTTATGTCGTTGTTTATGAATGCTTAAGATATTTAAGATGGCTCGGGTGAGGTGCCTCTGGGTATCTCATTTGTTGTGTGACGACTAGGCCCCTAGGTCGGGTCATTATAAAGGGTTCAACAACTAAGGTGTTAGATGGTTTGTTTATCGATTGCTTAGGGCCTAATGTATTCTAGTGCAATTATGTATATGAAGTTATAGTAAGTTCATGTGATACACTGTTGTTGTCTGATCAGAAATAGTAGTTACTAGCATTCTAGCCTACTCACATTCAGTTGACACATTCATTCAAGTTGTAAGACTCATTTATTGATTTCTTGTCCCAATGTCATGCCCCAAACCTAGGGACTAGGCGTGGCACGATAAATGGGAAATCTGAAGGAACTCCAAACAAGCCTCTTAAGCATATGTGGGACATCCTTAGTTTGCGAAAGCATAATTAGACAACCATCATGACCAAATAATTTCTAAGTGAAAGCGAGACTTTAGACTCACGCTATGGGGATGTTTTAGGGAAGAGGATTAACATGATTCATATAGCAAGTAAGTCTAAGGGGTGAGTAAGTATGACTCGCGCTATGAGCGCATTTAGGGACTTGGGACTTCCATCTCATCAACATGACAAGAATTCATCACATAGAAGGGAATAGGGACTAAGAAAAATCTCCAATAATACACAAGACGTAATAAGAGTCAAGCTCATAACATACAAGCCATATATCCAACAACACCTCTAGATACAAATGGAATGAGGGCCAAGATATCTCGAGCTCACTCTCAAAAGATAGCATCCAAAAATAGAGTATTCTAATCAAAAGCATGAAAGTACATTGATATTGTCCTTGGAAGTGGAGGACTTACCAAAAGCAACCCTTCACTCGAATTGTCTAGCCACGTGGATGAGGAGAAGGATGATGGATGTGAGCTTTGGTCCCTACATGGTTAGATCATGTAGGTAAAAAGTATGTGTTAGCACGTTTGAATATACTATGTATGTGGGATGCAATGTAACAAGGAACATAAGCCATAATTAGCAATATGCATAATCAACTCAACGAATATAAGATCAACACGTCATGAGTACTCAATGCCTTAACCAAAATGTACATGAGGAGCCATCAAATCACATATCATATCATACATAGATGGGAAGGGACCATAACCAACATGTAAGACCAAGTGAGCTACTACTTGGAATTTTGATGTTTGCTCCACATTGAACATAGAGTGGTTTACCTTGCCAGGGTAAACCAAACACCCACCTTATGGGACACAACACCCTTTTTTGAAAGTGTTTTACAAAACATCTTACGGGAACAATACCCTTTTTGGTGACTTGACGGGAACAACATCCTTTTCAGTTAGTTATAAGATAAAAGTCTTACGGGAACAACACCCTTTTCGATCACTCATACAACTCACGCTATATGGATCCATTAGCTAATTTGTAAACTTATGGCAACAACATAGTTATGGGATAATGGTTACCTACCAAAGTCTGCTCAGTGCTAGGTCTCTATCCCAAGGAATATTCGAAACATACATTTATCATAATATGCAAAGTATCAAAATATCATAATTTAGGCATAGAGTAGCTCTTCAAAATCAAATCTTCATCATATTAAATAGGGCTTCATAACTTTCACAACATTCATATTTTGAATCATACGCATTAGCCCTTTCATAATTCATAGTTTGCATAATCTTGTCATAAGTCCCTCAAAATCTTAGAAGTTTGGCATACATATTTAATCAAACATGGTGAATTTATAATCATAACTTAAAATCATGCAAATCATACGTAAATTCCATGAGAGATACAAAATAAGATCACTTGATCAATATTCAAAGAATCTACCAAATCAAAGTCAAAACTTAGTTAGGAAATTATTAACCCCTCATATAAATCACAAATCCCATATGAAATTTTACCTCAAAATAATGCATAGGGACACATCATAAAATACTCCATAATATCCTCATATAAAAGGGTTCACAAAATCATCATGCAATACCATAACTTGAGTATACCAAAAGAGAAAGACTGGTTGAGCTTAGTGGAGTGAAGGTCTCCACTAATCAAAACCCACATACCTTAGCACTTTAATGGAGGAAAATCGGACTTTGAAGAGAGGTATTTGAAACCCTAGTTTGCTTCTTTCTTCTTGAAGCCTTGGAGGACCTTGAGAGAGTTTTAGACTTGAAAATATTTTTGGGATGGAGGAGAATGAGTTGATTAGGGTTGTATATGTTGATAAGGGGTTATTTGAGGGGGTAAAATGACATAGCATAGGCTTTAAATAACAGGAAAGGTCAAATTTACCCCTTAAAAATTTGGTCGGACAGGACCACGAAATCTCGTTTACGGGTCGTGGTCCATTCTACGGGTCGTAAATGAGGGTCTCGGCTGATGCCATTTCAGAAACTCAAAAATATTTTTCTGAACCACATTCCACAACCTGACCTATGACTCGTATAACATTCTACGACCTATCTAATGCCCCATATGTTGAATCTCTGAAAACTTCCAAATTTCACAAAATCTGACCCTTATTCCACAAGCAGGAGTTATGACTCGTGGAAGAAACTATGACCCATAAAGGTCTGTGTACATCGGTGACCTTCCAAACTTGGGCTACTAGAAAATGCACTCAGGGTCCACGAGCCAAAGCACGGCCCGTGAGGGCCCTCGTAACCTCTGATACTCAGAAAATTTTTAGGTTTCATTTTCTCTCACACTTCTATATATAACTTCCAACATTTGGGGTCTTACACCCAAGTGAACAGACCCTTGACATTTCAACTATTCATTTGTTTTAAATTCAAATCTAGCAATCATTTATTAAATATATGTTAGTCACAATCACTTTTATTAATGTTGCAAACCTTTAGGCCAATTTATACTTCTAATCTTGAACTGGCCGTTCTCTTTGGATTCAACCCCAACTTTTAGTTTGGTAAATATGCGCTGACGACTGCAATACTTCTTAATTTTTTGACGTATGTTGAGGTAAACATCAGGGAAGCTCTAGATTCATTGGATTGAGCCATGTTCAACTCAATTTGTTCCTATAATGAATAAATTATTTAGTAAATCAATCAGTGAATGAAACTTAACACTCTGAATATCCTCCAATATTATAAAAGTATGACAATGTTCTACTTACCCCGATAATTCTTGCCTCTTCATTTACCAATGATCCACCTTTCCTTTTATGAGTTTCGAGAAACATTTTTCCTCAACTTGTATTTTCTCCAATTACTAAAAACTAAGAAAGAATAGTAATAATAGAACATTTAAATTAGAAATAAAAAGGTAAAAACGAATAAGTTCATATGCATACTATCTCATGACGTCTTCTTACTAATGATTTTGAACCACCAACATGTGCAATTTTTTGTTTGCTTTGAATTTCTTTATTCTTTTTATAAAGCTCCTATCAATAGAAGTAATTACAATTCAGAAAGCTAATTTTCTATTAACTAATAATGACAGTAAACTTTGTTAAAAAATAAAAATCTTACAATTGTTGATTGTATTTTACGATAAGCAACATAATTAGCCCACTAATGTTTATTTATACCCTTTGGCACATTAGCTAAAATTTCATTGGTCCTTTTGGTTGGATCATTAAATTCATTGTACATCCTTTGTCTATGTGTAGCCCACTTTTTCCAAATGCTAGGCGTACAATGTCTGTATGCAAGGGCGTCAGTAGTCCTAAAATAAAATTGAGGCTTCAAAGAGTAAAACAAAGTTAGTTTTCTATAAAAATATAAAAAGTGTGGTAGTAATAAATAAAAATATGTATAATAGTACCTTTAGAATTGTTTCAAAACAATATTTTTTATACTTTTGAGGAACACCTGTTGGCCCTGACCACTTATCAAAACTAAATGAAAATAAATTGCAGTCAGTTGTCAATGTTCCACAATATCCTACAAGTAACCTATCTACTGCCCCAATCACTGTTCCATATTCATCGAAGTCCACAATAATAAGTACCCCTAAAGGTAGGTTGTTGACATTGTGTGCCTTGAGCTTAATTGTCTTGATATTTTTTTCCAAATCTTTAATAATAATATAAGTTAGTAACAAAAGAAAATTAAAGTAGTCATGATCAATTAAATTTCATGTAAGACATATATCAAATGTCTCCACTGTCTAATTTGATTTAGACTGGGATGTTGCACTTGAATTAAAAGGTTGATTTGGAACTTGTTCTTGCTGGACTTCATCAAATGGTAAGGAATTTGATGCATCATGTGGGCAGGATTGTGCTGCTTTTGAGAGCCTAATGACATTTGATTGAGTTGGACTTATTGATGATAAAGAAATTCCATTAACATCATATGACACACAAATTGATTTTAATGAATTATGAAAGTGCTTAACCTTTGGCATGGCTGCACAAATACAATTATTTTTTTCATTTCACAAAAGAATTAAAACCTACAATATATAGTTCAAGTAACATCAAATTTACAAATGCAGGATATTCATTAGACATACTATCAAATACTAGTTGATGCTAAGTTAAATCTTTATCGAATGTAAAACTTCAAAGTAATAGAATTACGAAACAACTGTAATATATAAGAAAGAAAAAGTGAATAAGGAATAGAGAACTATTTCTATCGAGTTTAACTCTTTAAAAATAATTGGTAAAGCACATAACCAGATGTAGTTATCAAAAGAGAGGAGTCCTTAGAAGAAATTCATATCTGAAAATACTTTAAGATACTATGAGATATCTCTAAGACCAACAATAAGAAACAAATTGTTGTCCAAATAGGAGCATCAAATTTGAATTAATATTGAGAAGTTTCTCTTAAAGAGTAAAACGTTTTCTATCAAACTATACTTTGTATCCAAAAGGACTCAAATTGAAGACAAATATGAAAAGAAAATTGAAAAAGAAATGTGCTCTTTTGTACGCTATTAGTATTTCGGACACTTGAGAATGGAAAAACTCCATCTTGCCCCCTTTGGGTTCAAGAAAGGAAACACTCAGGTTGGCACTTTTAGCCACCATGAGTGATATTGAAAAAGACATGCATTTTTTGCCAATTAAATACCTTCTCTACTTCCCCTATTAGAAACTAGAGGATGTAGTATTAGTGTATTTTTATTATATAAAGACAATTGAAGTAAGTGACACCCCATATTAAAATATCCCTTTTTGAGGATGTAGTATTAGTGTATTTTTATAATATAAAGACAACTGAAGTAAGTGACACCCCATATTAAAATATCCATTTTTCTTTAACTTCAAATTCAAGAATCCTATTGAAGTTCGAAAACAATAACTTTTATAAGCTACGGTTCTACATTGTATATGTATGATAGATGCTTTGATCAAATTATACATGATCAACAGTATTGTACAAGTGTAGACGCCATATTTTACACATTTTATGATTCCAGCTGGCTCCTATTGGTTGCCAAACGCAACCAACTCCAGCTCTAGCTCCATTGCCAACCCCTAGGCCAACAACATTTCGAGCTCCTACTCCATAGCCTTATAGACCTCCTGCTCCTCATCCAAGGCAAACCATTTGACCAGTTGTTGTCACACCTCCTCCTCCACTTACTGCTCCAACTTGAACATTGTTCCCAGGCATTACTACCACTCCACAGTTTGTACCATGATCCCTAACACCATCCATTGCCCCTTGCTCTCAGTCAAATCAATACTTTCTTCATCACCTACATATTCTATATTTCTCCCAATCACTTCCTCTCCCTTCACCTTAAGGAGCCCCAAAACCTAGACCCATGTCCCTTATTCCTTTTCATTGAAAACTATAAGGACGAAATATGTTTAATGGTATATTTAAAAGACGATTTTAAGTCTACACTCAAACATAAAGGACCATCTATGTTGCTAGTTGAAAGTGAGGATACACAACATCAGTTAAACAGGGAAAAACTCACAGGAATCAGTTATTTATATACTTAAGGTATAATTATTATAGCAACAATGTATCGAGTGTAGTTCTATAAAAAGGGATATAGGGAAAGTAGAGTGTATGCATACTTTATCTATACCTTGTGGATATCTAATTCAGTGCCCTCCCGCAAGCTAATGATACTTTAATTCTGCCTCTTAGCTAGCCTTTTCTACAGTATGCATGAAAAGAAAATGATCATGAAATGCCTATTTTGTAAGATTCAAATCACTTGCTAACTAGACTTCAGCACCAGAATATCATAATATAGAAGTTTGCATTTCTCTTTTATAAATCTCTAAATCCAAGTATAACTTGCACCTAAAAAATTAAAATCTTTCAAAAAATGACCATAAAACGTCTGTTTTAGCCTTGAAATCACTATCCAACAATAATATGATTTCATCAAAAGGTACTTTGTCTACGACACTCAACATTACTACAAGCTAAGGATTTACATAGCAAGAAAAATAGAAATAATAAATCACCTAGTGTAGAAAACACAATTTGAAGTAAACCCATGAAAATTTTCTAATTTTCTTGAGAACTCATTTCGAGTCCCATTGGAAAATTGAAAGAGAACTCAGAAAAATTCTATGTGAGATGAATTTAGAGTAAGGAAAGCTTACAATTTCAAGGAGAAGAGCGCCTTTGAGAATGATAGAAAACCTAGAAGTAACAAAGAAGGGAACACTTGACCCTAAAAGGCAAAGACGAGAGAGAAATTGTCGCGGCTTATCTGTGTGAAATTGAAAAAGAAAAAAGGCCCACTCTACTTTTTGGTGCAAAACTGGGATTTGCTGCCTTATATTTTTGGGTTTTTCAGTAACCCCTGCAATATGACCCTAAAGCCCCCAACAAAATAAATTAAATTGTAGGAGTTTGCGAACTGACATAATTTAATATAATTTGTTGGGGTTTTAGAAAATTCCACAATATAGTCGCCACTAACTTACCCATTTTTTTTTTTGTAGTGAAAGTGGGAGTGACCTTTGTGGTGGACAAGATGAGAAAAACATGATTGAGATGGTTTGGGTATATGTAGAGGAGGTGTGCAAACGCCGCGATGAGGAGATACAAGAGGCTAGTATTAGGGGATATCTGAGGGGTGGTAGGCTGAAGAAGTATTGGGAAGACATGATTACACAAGATATGAAAAGCTTCGTATATATTAGGTTTGTTAGTGCTTGTCGTAATACTAGTAGTATCCTTGTAGTTCTTACCATATGTTATCTATTGTATTTTCGATTATCACACTATATTATTGTTGTTATATTGTTTCTTTCTTGTAGTCTTTGACTACTCTTCTTATTTAATGACTATACTTTCTTCATTTTCTTCTTCTTCTTTTACTTAAGTTTAATGCACTTGAGTAGGGGGTCTTTCAAAAATAGTCTTTCTATTTCCACGAGGTAATGATAAGGTTTGTTTGTACTTTATTCGCTTTGGACCTCATTTAGTGAGATTTCACTAAGAGAAGTGTTTGGCAAATTTTAAAGTAACTTAAAAAAAGTTAAAAATTGCTTAAAATAATTTAAAGTTAAAAGCTCCCTCCCCCAACTTTTTATTTTACAGCTTATAAGTTGTTCTACTGACCAATAATTTATTTTCTTTCACCATTCTTTTTATAAATAATTTATCATAGAAGAAAAATATTAATATGACAGACAATAACTATTACTCATAAACAAAATTAAAAGATATTTTAAAATTTTCATGTGATCTATCCAAATTATATATTTTAAAATTAAAAATAAATTGTGTATATAAAATTTACATAAATAATAAGTTTATATTAATATTGAATTAAAATATAAATTTATTTTATTTTATTTTATTTTTTAGATAGAAAAATCTTAAAGTAATCAGTTTTATATAATGTTAACAGCTTGAATGGTATTTTAAACATTTTAAATCAAAAAAGTGCTTAACAACACTTACGTGCCAAACACATCAACAACTTTTTTCAGCTATAACACTTTTATCCAAACACATAATTGCTTATTTTTCAAATAAATTTCAGCACTTTAAAAAGTGATTCCAAAGTACTTTTTAAAAGCTATTTTTTTCCAGCTAAGTCAAATGGGCTATAAGTATGTTGTTGTATTTCTAAAAAAATCAACCTTGTCTATCGATTTTAAAAATCGACGAACAAGGATGATTGTCCCTCCATTTTAATAAACCCTATTCGTTGATTTCACGAAAGCGATGCAAGCAAAATCGATGATATATAAATTATGATCCATCAATTTGACATCAATTATTCTTAAAAAAAATTGATCATGTTCGTTAATTTTGACCCAGTGTGTGTATATATATATATATAAAAGAAGTTATATATAATTATCCCTGAATTGTGTATGTTATTTTCAAGAAAACACCTTAAATTTAGATCCCATACTCCTATTAGCCTTGAACCAATTCAAAGGAAAATTACTAACCCTTTTTAAACCTACTTTTGCAGCAACAGAAAAAATTGTTAAAATTTCATATTTATAATATTTTTTTATTAATTGTACGTTCTTATTTTTTTCTCTATTTTCTCTTCTTTTTTATTTTTTCTTTCTCTTTTTTTTCTTCTTCTTCTTCATAGACTCTCAATCTCTATTGTTGTTTAGAAGCTTTTAGAGTTATGGAATTGGATGTTTCACTTTTGATTTTTTTTCTTACCTATTATATTTTGATCTTCTCTTACTTAATATTGTATGAAAAAATATCAAATTCTTTCCAACAAAAAATTCTACCATTCTCTTTGTGATTCTTCTCAATTAACGCGAAAAAAATCTTATAAAAAAAAAGTTGGTTTGGAATCAATATTATGGCAAAGAAAGGATGTTTTCAATATCTTAAAGAATTCTTACTTTTCGTTACTACTTATATAGAAGAGCGAGTGAAGTGGTGGGTATCAACATGTCAATTTTTCATCTTTAAAATTAAAGTTAAGGATATACTAGTCATTTCATTAAGTCATGTAGCATTGCATAGTCAACGTGGCTTATCATGAGGAAAAAAAGTGTGGTTTCTGATCATATAGACAACACATAGTGGAACAAGGATTCTCATCTTCTTTGCTTCAGTGATACTTTTTCTAATACTATACTCATCCTCTTCCGTCTTCTCACATTGATATTTGTTGTGTTGTACATTTTGATTACTTAAGAAACTATGGGACCTAGTAGAGGAACTAGGTCCTGCATACTTAAACTATCTACTGCCAAATTGGAGGTCATCTGTAAAAGTTGACAGGTTGGTGAGAAGGTGCTTGTTGTTTTTGTGTACTTCGTACTCACTGACAAATGAGAGATACCGAGGTTTCTCTCCTCATACATTAAAAAGAGCCTCTTTCAAGATAAAAATGGGTGAGCTTCAAGTGAATCATCACAAAAAGGAATTAGTATTTTTCTCTCAAGCAACAACATAATATTTGCACTCAACGGGCCTGATAGAGTGAATCTAATAGAGTCTTCTTCAGTTGATATTGTGTCTAAGTTATTAAGCATTGTAAGATTATTTTTCTAATCTATGAAATAATATTGATCAGTTTTCCATTCAGGTGTTGTTAAGTTCTTAATTAAGTGTTAACCTTGAATTTGTGAGTTAAAGTCTACAATAACTAGAGGTAGTTTGTGTAGCAGGCAATAAAGGTATTGTTTAGGCTTAAATCTTGAAATAGAGGTATTGCAAGTCAAAAGGTACAAAGGGTTAATGTCTAGTTTATAGGAGGATGTAATAGACTACTTACCTCATATATCTTAGTGAAGAATGGTTAAGGAAATCCTATAAAATAGGTCGTGGTCATTTCTTCCTTAAGCAAGGAGGTATTTCACGTAAATCTTATGGTGTTATTCCTGCATTTTACTTGTTGTTATTCTATTCTATTAGGAGGTACCTGGTCCCTAAGTATAGTGGATACATACATTCCAACATTTGGTATCAGCGTGGAACTCTCAAATCGGCTGACACCCAGAGAGATTCCTGTGAAAGAATGGTTGCTCTAGTAAATTCAAAGGAAGGGCAATCATCTACAAGGCCCCCTCTTTTCAATGTCCAATTTTATAGCTAGTAGAAAACTCCCATGCATGACTTCCTTATGGCTGAGGATAGTGAGTTGTGGGACATCGTTCTTGATGGTCCTTTTGTCTCTGCAACTGAACTAAAGGAAGGAGAGGTTACTAAGTTTATTCCTAAAACTAAGCAACAATACAGTAAAGCTGATAGGAAGACGATTGACAAGAACTACAAGGCTAAAAAGCTTCTTGTATGTCGTATAAGAGCCAAAGAATATAAGAGAATTTTAGCATGTGAGTCAGCTAAAGAGATCTGAAATTGCTTGAAGAATGCTCATGAGAGAAAGTAAGCAAGTGAAAGAATCCAAAGTTGTCATACTAACCACTCAGTATGAAAACATCACTATGAAAGAAGAAGAGACAATTCACGAAATGTACATCAGATTGTCTTCCATAACCAATAAGTTGCAATGTATAGAAGAGCCTATTAGTCAAAGCAAAAAGGTCAAAGGTTCTGAGAGTTTTTTCAAAATTATGGGAGAGTAAGGTGGATGTCATCACTGAGGTCAAGGATATGAAGACCCTTACCATAAATGTACTCATTTGGAATATTCAAACCAATGAGTTAAATAAGCAGCTTGATAGTTACAAAAAGGACAACAAGAAGGACAAGTCCTTACCTCTAAAATTTTTCCAAAGTGATGATAATGATGAAGATGAGGACATGGCTTATCTGACTCATAGGTTTCACAAGATTGTAAAAAAATATGGTGGATTTGAGAAGAAAAGAAGCACAAATTGAACATCAAATGGTGTTGAGTTACACCATGTATGTGGAAAGCCAGGGCATTTTATCAGAGGCTTCCCTGTGAACAAGATTAAGCACAAAGAGTATGTCAAGCTAGGAAGTGTCAGATGAAAGGACTAGGTCCTTGATGAATCCAGAAGAAACGAAGTAGCAGATCTTATGGTGAAGGTAGCACTTGCAATCTGGAGAAACTATTCAAGTGAATCTGAGGGGTTAGAACAGAACACTCGGTAGGCGCTTGTATGCTAGTAATAAAAGATTATAATGAACTCTACAATACATTATTTGCCTTTATGGCAAAGTATGATGATGAAACCGAAGATGAGGTAACACTGCTTGACCCTAAAGAGAATCTGGACCTTTACTCTGTCAAGAAATTAAAGAAGCTAGCATCTGTTTTAATTGGTTCTCTGTGTGATTTAATTTCTTAAAAGATCTTTCTAAGAAATAGAATTAATATTTTTCAAGATGAGAAGACTACCTTAGCTCTTCATATGTCAGATCTGGAGAAAACAAATCATAAATTGGAAGCTGAAAAATTGGAACTTATGAAACTACTAAATGAATGTTCCAAGTCTAATGAAAATCTCAAAGGCAAATCTAGATAGATTGAGTTGGAACTTGAAGAGAGACTAAAATATTGTGAGCTAAAACTGCTTATGTCTTTGGATAAATATACTCAACTAGAAAAGGATCTGGTCAAATTGATAGATAAACTAAACAAGTCACTTAAGTGGACAATGTCTTCCAAAATCTTATCTGATATGACAAATCAAAGGAGCTACAATTGGAAAGGTCTATGCTATATGAACATGATAGATTCCCCTTTAATTCTCATAGAAAAATATGATTGTGTTAGCTAATCTGTTATGTCTTCACCGTGGAAGAAATGATCATCTTAAAAAGGATTATGAAGTGCTAAAAGAGGTTGTGAAAAAATCTGTCTAAATACTCTAAGAAGAAAGAACCAGTGAAGAATGTACCTAGAAAAGGATCAAGTTCAAGGACTAGTATATCACCAAAAAATTTGCCTTCTTGGACCAAGAAGTCACTGATAACATCTTTGTCAGCCTTTTGGGAGCTCGAGTTAAAATGGATTCCCAAGGCTAACATGTGATCTCTTATGTTGGAACAATCGAGAGGGAACAATTGGTGCTAGTTCATCGATAGTTGATGCTTTAAGCTCATGACCGAAATGACTGAAAACTTTCTCTCTCAAGATACTATAGGGAGGTAGTGTCTAATTTGGAAATGGTAAAAAGGATTACATTATGGGGATAGAATGAATTGAAAAATTCCTAGAACATTCTATTAAATATGTGTACTATGTAAATGGACTAAAATACAGCTTGCTGAGTGTTTCTCAGATCCGTGATAAAGGGAATAAAGTTAGATTTGTCTGAAATATTATTGGTCACCAACTTATCTACAAACAAGATGGTCCTCACTGCTTGGAGTTGTAAAAATATGCATGTGGATGATCTTAGATCAACATAAGGCAATAACTTGACTTGTATCAGGGATCAAGATAAAAGTATTGATTTATGACACAGAAGAACTGGCATGTGAGCACATCTTTGCTAAACAAATTTGTTATGCTGGACCTAGTTTATGGACTTTTCAAGATAAGATTTGGTTAAAAAATAAAGTCTGTGATGCATGTGTTAAAGGAAAGCAGACTAAGATTTCCTTTAAGTCCAACGGAGAAAGTAAGTACTTCTAGGCCACTTGAATTTATTCATATGGATCTTTGTGGTCTTGTGAGATCGGTAGGAGGGGTTGCAAGAGGTACATTTTTGTGATTGTGGATGATTTCTCAAGATTCACCTGGACCATATTTTTTAGGTGAAAAATAAAGTAGTTGATGTATCGATCAATTTTTTAAATATGATTTAAACCAAGCTAAACTATAAAATAGTTGGGATCAGGTCGGATCATAAGACAAAATTTGAAAACTCCAAAATGAAAGGCTTCTATTTAGAAGAAGGGAACCATCACAATTTCTCAACTCTAAGGACTCCCCAGCAAAATGGAGTAGGGAAAAGGAAAAATTGAACCTTAGTGGAGATTACAAGAATAATGTTGATTGATTTAGGTCGTCCAAAGAACTTTTGAGCTAAAGCAGTTAACATAGAATGTCACGTAATCAACAGGTGTTTAATCGGATCAATTATCAACAAAACCCCATATGAATTATTTTTCAAATGAAAGCCTAAGGTAAGCTATCTCAAGGCTTTTGGTTGTAAGTACTTTGTTGTTCTCAACAATGGGAATGATGATCTTGGAATATTTGATGTCAAGAGGATGAAGATTTGTTTATGGGGTATCCATCTACATGTATGGCGTATAGAGTCTACAAAAAAAGAACACTCTGTATTGAAGAGAGTTTCATATTATTTTTTATAAGTATGGTAACATTTAAAATCTAAATGATAGAGATGATTCAAAGATTGAATAACTCATTCAGGTTCAAATATATAGTGTCAAAGATAATCCTACAGTGGAAGCTTCCTCCTAAATGTTGATGACAACAAGGATGCTGATGAGAACAAGGAACAGTTGAAGTACCTTGTTATCCACAAAGCACTCATGAAGCAAGTCAAGAGCAACCAGAATCTCAAGATAATGATAGTGAAGTAAATGAATCTAGGGAAATTGAAAGCTCTCACCAGATCTCAAGAGGTACAAGGCGGAAGAATCAGTCATCTCATCCATTAAATAATTTAATCTCATCTTTGGTTTCTGAAATTCATACTAGATCCAAAACAAAGAACTTGATGACCTTCTCAACATTCTTATCAGCTATTGAGATGAAGAACATGAAAGAAGCTTTATGTGATGTTATGTCACGACCCGGATAGGGGGCCTAGATGTGACATGGCAAAAAAGGACCCGAAGACCCTCGATAAAGCCATCATAGCATCATTACACTCATCATCAGTTCGGAAACGCAGAAGCTAAGCATGTAGAACATAAGCTCTAAGGGTTTAGGGGCTTGTGACTCAAGCTATGGGGCAAATTCGGTAATGGGAGGAACATGCTTGCACGTAGCACATAATCATACATCATACTTAACATTTAAGCCATAACCTTAACATGATA
>JBCEWC010002518.1:0-34015 GCA_038996855.1 Solanum aculeatissimum
TCGCATTGTATCAATGCTGATGTTTATGTATCGACGTTTCTTAAAAAATAAGGAATTTTTAGTAATTTCAGAAAAAAGTTGGTATATACTGAGATTATGCATGTAAAGTATAGAATTTTTATAATCTGCCCAATAATCAATTATAGAAATTTGGTTGAAATGGGCTTAGGAAAGGCCCAAACCGTTTCTCTTAGGCTTGTAATCCACGCGGGACGAAAATTTACGCATAGAAGACTTTTAAAAGGCTAATGTTTAATTTTTGACCACTTTGAAAAGTTGTGCAAATAGCCAAATATACACATTCTCAAGAATTTCTCCTTCTTATCATCCTGTTTCTTCATTTCTCATTTGTGTTATCTGGACAAACAATGGTTGCATCTTCATCCCTCATTTTAAACTCTTTTTTTCTTTTGATTATTTTGTTTGCACTAAGAGGTCATTTGACAATGTGTATTAAAAAATTAATGTATACATTAACTAGGTGTATCTTGTTTGGTATATTTTTTATGCTATATTGACATTTATTATACATTCTATTGTGTATTAAAAAGTATATTACTGCCCTTAAATTTTTTTTTACATCTTTCCACCATATTTGTGAAAGGTATTTTTATAAATAAATAATATTTTTTAAAAAAAGTTATACAATGCATGTTATTTTTAATGCATCAAATCAAACAATGCATAAGAAATATCTCATCATGATTAATATAAACATAACTAATACAAACATTATTAATACACTCTATTTCACATTATTTTTATACGTCCTACTAAACGAGCCCTAACATTATTACTTCCTATAATATCCAGGATGTAAAAAAGAGACATTTTTGTGATTATTGTGGATTGATTTTGATTGAAGAGCATTATTATTGAGCTTTATTGAATCTTGAAGAGCTACTTTGGAGGTTTGAATTGAATCTAACAAAAAGTAAGGGGACTAAAGTGTCCAAAAGATTTGACTTTCAGTTCGTACATCAAACTTCCAGTTATAACAAACCAGCCCCGAAAAGCCTCGTTAATGAAAAAACTTCACTGCCTTCCTCCACCCCACCTCACCGGCGACGGCCGCCGTGAATTCACCTCTCCCGGCGGACATATCCCAAAACCCATCAAACTTTATTCCTTGAACCTAGTTGCTTCTTCATTTCATCCTTAGAGAATTTCCACAAGAATAGGCATCGCAGAAAAAAGGCCAACTTTGAAACGACAGCTCAAAGAGGTACTGGAAACCCACAAAATTAAGGCTTAGGGTCTTCAAGATTCAGAGTGGGGTTTGCAATTTGGATTGAGTTTGGAAGATTCAAAGAGCTGGAAATGCATAAATGCCTGCTAAGGTAAATATAATGCTAGTTGCTTTAAGCATTTCTTGATTTCACTGATAAATTATTGAGTATCTATTGAACTGTATCCTTTTCCGAACTGCTTTGAACTGGTTTTCCGCGAGCTGAGGGTCTATTAGGAACAACTTCTCTACCACATAGATATGAGTAAGGTAGTACACTTACCTTCCCAAACACCACTTTGTGGGATTACACTAGATATGTTGTTGCTTAAATAGAGCAAAATGGGTAAAAGGGATTCATGTTGATTGTACTTCCAATTGCAATTCCTGTTGTTTTATGATGTTTCACGGTTGAATAGGCTTGTAAAAGTACTTTTTTGGTTTTTGAGTTGCTGCTTGTATCTGTTTGATTTCATTAGGGAAGCTGAAATAGGAGAATAATGTCATTAGATATGATTTAATGAAGGGTGAAAAGATGGAATAACAATCCTCCACTTTTTGTTGTCATTTTCATATTGAGCACAGATTAACTCATACATCTTTGTCATTTTCAAAATGAGCACAGATTAACTCATACATCTTCTGGCTTAATTAAACATAGGTTCAATCTCTATCGGTTTCTTGGTGTTAAATGAATACAACAACATACTAACTGCTCGAGTGTTGAGGGATTATTTGTTTTATGTGGTCATGCATCAGCAAAGATGGGTAAGTATGCTAATGTTACTTTAAAATTATTCGATCTAATATGAAAAAGAAATGCAAAATCTAATTCAGATTATGAAAAGGAATTCTTATTTTATTATCTTGACAATTTGTGATACTTTTTTGGAAGATTTTCTCTTTCAAGTTTTTCAAGGTAGTTGAACTCATTTGATTCTCTTCTTTTACTGGGGAAAAACGCAGGGGGGAGATATTATAATTTTGAAACAATAAGTCAGACACTTCCCAAGAATTGGATAATAGTACAAGAAAAAGAAGCATGTGAATGTAAAGGAAAAAAGATGTGGTCAATACTAGAATAGTTGCCGAACAACAATTATTATGTCAGTTGCATAGAGAGGAGATTCAAGATAGCACTTTAAAGCATTCAAACATTGATCTAGCTATCAACCATGACCAGAAACAACAGAAGTAACCATAAGAAATAAAGCACGAAGGACTGCTCACAGGATAGGAAATTTAGTAGAGAAAGGACCTAACACAGAGATCAGATGTTGCTAAGAGTAAGAGATTCTTGGAGAGATGAGAGCATGATGTGGTTGAGCATTGAGAGATTCTTTGGGGAGATGAGAGCATTACAACCATTCTTTTGGGAGACGAGAGCATGCAACCATTCTTTGGGGAGACGAGAGCATGCAACCATTCTTTGGGGAGACGAGAGCATGATGTGGTTGCACATTGATTATTGCAGTTTATGAAAGGAAATAGAGTTGGAAATGCCTTTCCTCTCTGTTACAGGAATGCCATCAGAACTGATGGAAAAGAGTTTGGGAAATCCTCTTCTTTTGCTAATTTTTGCTGTGAAAGAAAATGAATTTTGCTTGGTATTGATCCTTTCCCTTTCTGAGACATCTTTTGCCGGAAATTAAAAGTTCTAGGTGGGAATGTGTTGTGAATTTGCAATCATCACGTTCATCTTTTGGTGAAGTTAACAAGTTTTCCCCTTTCCCTTAGTAAATCAATTATTTGGGCAATCACGATTGAATGTGAACTGGATTGGAGTGGCACATTGAGTTGGATTAAGATTTGATACTAAATTGTGGCGTGTGAATCGACTTGAATTGAATTTTACCACAGATTGATGCTATCGTTGATTGTGTTCACTATACAAAAACTCATTGGGACGATTATGAAGTAAATTATGTTCGTAATGATAGTTTGATACTAATAAATCGTTGTTCTGCGATTGTTTTTTATTTGTATTTTAAGTATATTGTTTGGTTTTAAGTTGTTATGACTGGCAAATGCTGTGGAACGGTTGGACCCTAATTTCCGTATCTGCTCTTTCTATTAAATGTATTAGAATTTTTTTTATTGCACATCATCAATCTGAAGTTGGTGTTTTATCTTATTCTTGAATATTTTAGGAAAAGAAATGTCTGCGCTTACAATGATGGAACTTAAATTTGGTTACTGATAAACCAAATTGGAGAAGCTATCATGATAATTCTTGAAGAAGTTCTCAAATCACATGTAATAGCTAGTTCTGAAATTTCTTCACTGCCGGTTTGAAGGTATGCTAAAAAGGTCGAAACTTTTGATTCACATACGTGAAGAGCTAGGATCTCTGAATAGGAACCCTACTTTTGCATTTTGTACTAGTGTAACTGATGACAAGTGTGATAATGCTAAAGCTAGTGGCGATGGGTCGGAGCCTGAGAATGAATGGGAAAAATTGCTTAAGCCTTTTGACTTCAAACAACTCCAAAGATCACTTAACAGAATTACCCCAGATCAGCTCAATAAACTACTGGCACTGCCGTTGGATGTACCAACATCCTTGGAGCTATTCCAGTGGGCCGGCAGCCAGACGAGCTATTGCCACTCATTTGATGTCTACTATACTTTGATTGATAAACTTGGGGCTGCCAAGGAATTTAAGATTATAGATAGATTGTTATTACAGATGAAAGATGAAGGGGCAGTTTTCAAAGAATCCCTCTTTATTATGATAATGAGGCATTACGGAAGAGCTGGTTTACCAGGGCAAGCAACTAGAATACTTTTGGATATGTGGAATACCTTCTCTTGTGAACCCACATTTAAGTCGTACAATCAAGCGTTGGATATTCTGTTGGCCGGAAATTGTCCCAAAGTTGCTCCAAATGTATTTTATGAAATGTTGGGTAAAGGTATTTCTCCTTCTGTATTCACTTTTGCTCGAGTGATACAAGCATTATGTATAGTCAATGAGGTAGACTCTGCTTGTTCACTTCTCAGAGACATGACAAAACATGGGTGTGTACCAAATTCAGTGATTTACCAGATTCTTATTCATGCACTTTCAAAGTCTAATCGGGTAAATGATGCATTGAGACTTTTGGAGGAGATGTTTCTTATGGGTTGCATACCCGACGTCAATACTTTCAATGACATTATCCATGGGCTTTGCCGAGCTGATAGGATTCATGAGGCTGCAAAACTGGTTGATCGGATGCTTTTTCGAGGTTTCACCCCCGATGCTATAACTTATGGCTTTCTGATGCATGCTTTATGTCGAACAGGGCGAGTAGATGAAGCAAGGGTTCTTTTCAACAAAGCACCTGAACAGAATAGCATCCTTTTTAATACATTGATCAATGGCTATGTGACTAATGGACGGTTTGATGAAGCAAAAGCCCTGAATGAGAACATGCTGATTAAAGGTTATCAACCAGATGCTTATACATACAACATTCTAATTCGAGGTCTTTGCAAGAAGGGAGTTTTGTCTTCGGCTCATGAAGTTGTCAACGAAATGTCATTGAAAGGTTGCCAGCCCAATGTGATTACGTACACAACCTTGATTGATGGCTTCTCCAAGGCTGGCCGTCTACAGGAAGCTTATGACCTTGTTACTGAGATGTCATCAAAAAGTCTCAGCCTAAATATAGTGGGTTATAACTCTCTTATATCAGCTTTGAGTAAACAAGGAATGATTCAACAGGCATTAGAAATTTTTGGTGATATGTCAAGCAACGGATGTAAACCAGACATTTTTACATTCAATGCTTTGATTTTAGGCTTTTGCAAGATCGACAAGATGGATGAAGCTTTGGGGATATACCGGGATATGTTCTTGGAAGGAGTTATTGCTAATACAGTTACCTACAACACATTGATTCATGCTTTCCTGAGGAAAGGTAAAACCCAAGAGGCGTTTAAGCTTGTAAATGATATGTTATTCAGAGGATGTCCCCTTGATGAAATCACATACAATGGCCTAATAAAAGCACTTTGCAATGATGGAGCAGTTGAGAGAGCATTAGGACTTTTTGAAGAAATGATGAGAAAGGGAACAAAACCTAATCATGTAACATGCAACATCTTGATCAATGGGTTTTGTAGAATAGGCAAGGTTCAAAATGCGCTTGAGTTTCTGAGAGACCTGATACATCGTGGATTGACACCTGACATAGTCACATATAACAGTCTAATAAATGGCCTTTGTAACAATGGTCGAATTCGAGAAGCTCAGAACCTCTTTGAAAAGTTAGAACTTGAAGGAGTTTGTCCTGATACTATCACTTATAACACCTTGATTTCTTCCTATTGTAAAATGCACATGCTTGATGATGCTTATACCCTGTTTACTAGAGGCGTAGCTGTTGGGTTCGTTCCCAATAATGTCACATGGTACATACTAGTTAGGAATTTTGTTCGAAAGAGTTATGAGTCAGTTTCTACTTTGACTTAGGTTAATCAATATGAGCAAGAACCATCACTTTGATAATATGATTATATTCGTATTGTTCTTGTTCTGTTGTTGTCCTTTAGAAAAAACAGACAACATTTTTCAGAAAATTGCCTTGTGATCAAGTGTCTTTATGCTACCAAATAGACAGTAATAGCAGAGTTCTTTGTAATTTTGTGCAAAGAATGAACTTTTGTTATAGGTACTATTGTTTAGCTGATATGAAGCAAGTCAAAGATAACCATTGGGGTTAACTAGAGCAATTATTTCTGCCCTGATTATCGGCTGTTAGAATGCAAAACTGCTACCTTCTGCAAAAAAACAATGCTTTCATTGAGAGTCGAACTCAAGACCTCCCGCTTACTAAACGGGTGCTCTAACCAACTGAGCTATGAAAGCTGCTTGACACAATATAATAAAGAACCGAAAATAATATCTGAAAGAGAGCATGAAAAATCTTAATTAATTTGCCAGACTGTTTCCATCGTATGAAAATCGAAATAATGTGAATAGAGGACCACACAAGAACGTCAAATTAACTTAATTACCACCTTACTACATGTGTTTCTCATGGAGTATTTATTTATGTATAAATGTAGGTACCTAGGGGCAAGGGCGGCTCAACATAATTGGAGGCGTAAAGCGAAATTTTATTTAGAGGCCAAAAATTTTAAAAAAAATCATATGTATTTATTTATTTTTCTAACTATTTAGATACTTATTATTATTATTACTTACTTAATACCTTTTTTTATAACTGATTTTTTCGAATACCTTTTTCTTAATTATTAGTTTTAGGCAAAATCTTCTCAATCTAACGTTAAAAAACATCTTTTTTCTGAGTTATTATATGAATTGCTAACATAATTTTATAAGTAATACGTTGACAAACTTTAAATTAAGATAAGAGTTACAACTATAGAATCTAATTCAAGAAGTTGATTATTTGGTATACCCTGCTCTAATATGTTTGTTATATCTGAAAAATAATATACCCAGTGAAATGCTTGAAAACTTAAGAAAAAATTAAAAAAAATTATAATTCACTTTATTTATTACTTTTCGACTATTAATTAACAGTTTTGACAGAATATTACTCTAAATTATTAAAGATTTTTAAAAAGAGAGTGCAAAAGAAGTTTAAAAAAGATAAATAATATAAATGTTAGCAAAGAAAATGTAAGAAAATTAAACAATATTTTCTTGATTTCTTCTATTTAAATGGGGTCAAGAAAAAATAAAATAATATAATTTTTATTTTTTTACTTTGTATCATTAATATTTTTTTTTTTTTCATAAAAAAAAATTAACACAAAATCTGAGGCCCCTAAAATTGGGGGCCTAAGGCATATGCCTAAAATTTGATAAGGAAGAGCCACTACCTACAAAAGTAAAACGGAAATCAATAACTTAGTTGATTGATTATCTAAATTTTTATCCTATTAAGCAAGAATTTTATTCCCTCTTATAGTTCTTTTTCCCATAAACATTGCTTCTAGCCCCAATTTGTTTTTTTTTTAAAACGAATACCAAAGTAAGATTTGGATTTTAGTTCCTATTGTCTTTATTACTTTTGAGAGTTCTAGAATTAATTATTTTAAATACTAGTAAAAGTTGTTCGGACATGTTTGATTATTTTTATACTTTTATGTTTACAATTAAATTTGAATTTAAAATATGATATTTCATTCATTTTCATTTGTTTGTCCTTCGCAGGGGGTGGGGGTGGGTGGGGGGTGAAGGCAGCTCAAGCAGGTAGGACGACGAAGAGTTGTCTGCTTTGGAAGACTGTAGTTGGTACGACAAAGAGTTGTCTGCTTTGGAAAGTTGTGGTTGGTTAGACTCACACTTATTAGTTATTTTTACATTTTTATTCGTATAACTAAATTTGAATTTAAAATATGATATCTCATTTTACACGACTTAAAATAATTGATCGGGGCGAGATGATAAAATTACAGTTGAAACAGTTGGAAAAATATCTCATTAGAGGTAATATTATAACATTACAGTCGAAACAGTTAAAGAAATATAAATAAGCACCCGAAGCAGGCAGCTCAAGCAGGCAGGACGACAGAGAGCTGCCTACTTTGGAAGGTTGTGGTTGGTCAGGAGCAGACAGGACGACGAAGAGTTGCCTGCTTTGAAAGACTGTGATTGGTCAGAAGCAGGAGCAGACAACTCAAGCACAAAGGATGACGAAGAGTTGTCTGCTTTGGAAGGTTGTGGTTGGTCAGGAGCTGAAGCAGACAACTCAAGCACAAAGGACAACAAAGAGTTGTCTGCTTTGGAAGGTTGTGGTTGGTCAGACTCACATTTATTGATTATTTTTACATTATTATTCGTATAACTAAATTTAAATTTAAAATATGATATCTTATTTTACATGACTTAAAATATGATATCTCATTTTACATGACTTAAAATAATTGATCGGGGTGAGATAGTAAAATCACAATCGAAATAGTTGCAAAAACGAGATAGTAAAATCACAGTTGAAATAGTTGAAAAAATGTCTCATCAGGGATAGTATTGTAAAATTATGGTCGAATCAGTTAAAGAAATATAATTAAGCAGCTGAAGCAGGTAGGACGACAAAAAGCTGCCTACTTTGGAATATTGTGGTTGGTCAGAAGCAGGCAGGACGACGGAAAGGAGACTGACATTTTACGTGACTTAAAATAATTTATCGGGGTGAAATAGTGAAATCACAATCGAAACAGTTGCAAAAATGAGATAGTAAAATCACAGTTGAAACATTTGGAAAAATGTCTCATCAAGGGTAATATTGTAAAATTGTAGTCGAGTCAGTTAAAAAAATATAATTAAGCAGCTGAAGCAGGTAGTTCAAGCAGGCAGGACGACGAAGAGTTGCCTACTTTGGAAGGTTGTGGTTGGTCAGGAGCAGAAGCAGACAACTCAAGCAAGCATCAAAATATGATATCTCATTTTACATGACTTAAAATAATTGATCGGAGCAAGATAGTAAAATCACAATCGAATCAATTGCAAAACTGAGATAGTAAAGTCACTGTTGAAATAGTTGGAAAAATGTCTTATCAGGGGTAGTATTGTAAAATTATAGTCGAATCAATTAAAGAAGTATAATTAAGTAGCTAAAGCAGACAGGACCACGAAGAGCTGCCTGCTTTGGAAGGTTGTGGTTGGTCAGGAGCAGAAGCAAGCAACTCAAGAAGGCAGGACGACGGAAAGGAGACTGACATTTTACATGACTTAAAATAATTGATCGGCATGAGATAGTAAAATCACAAGCGAAACAATTGTAAAAATAAGATAGTAAAATCATAGTTGAAACAGTTGGAAAAATGTTTCATCAGGGGTAATATTGTAAAATTATAGTCGAATCAGTTAAAGAAATATAATTAAACAGCTGAAGCAGGAAGGACGACGAAGAGTTGTCTGCTTTGGAAGGTTGTGGTTGGTCGGGAGTAGAAGCAGATAGGACGACAGAAAGGAGGACTGACACTTATTTATATAGATATTCATATAAGAATAAGTTTTTTGGGGAGATAAAAAGAAAAAATGCTCTAGCAGGTGTAGGGGTGTGAAAATTAAATCGATAAAATCTTTATTGGTTTATTGTTATTGGGTTATCAGGTTTTTAATGATTTTTTACAAAAATTATTGGGTTATCGGTTCGATATCGATTTTTACTATTGGGTTATTAGGTAAATTGATAACCAATAAGATTATAATAATTTTCTATTTTACCTCTTTGTAAATATTAAATATTAATAATTTAATAGTAGTAGGATACTATTATATTATTTTACTTATTTTAATCTATACCGTACTTAAGTGATTGGTTACCCAATTTAATATTTTAGTTTGTAATTAACGAATTATAATTTTTGCAAGTTTGTAAACATAGTCTTCGTACTCTATTTACTTTTATTAATGTAAATTCTCATTATCGGTTAAAATCGATAAATTGAAAATTAATAAAAATTATTTTATAATTTATTATTGATTTAGCATATTTAAAAATTAAAAATTAATAAATTAAATCGATAATATGTAAAATTAAACCGAACCAATCCATTCACTGGCACACTTTTTCGGCGGACACAGTTATCCATATAATTTTGGATGTATATGATATAGTATCTATTTTCTAAATTGGATGAATAAAAATAAAAGCTTTGCTCTGTGTGCTAACTTATCTTCTAAAAACTTTGGGCTAATGTACAAAAAGTTTCATAGAAAAGAATAAAGGAATAAAACCTGAAAAGAACATGTGAACGTCACTATTTGTTAGTGGATTTATCCATAATTTTGATGTCACAATTTTCTCATACTTTAAAACAGTGTGCCACCAACCACACCTTAGCTTATAGGATCCCTTTTTCTCTTGATGGCTTATATTACAGTTATTTGATCTAGTCTCTTAGTTAAGTAAGAAAAAAATAAGTAAATAAAATACGTAAAAGTTTATGTAGAAATTTTTTTTGTTCAAGGAAAAAAAAATCACATGATTTTAATTTAACTTTATTATCTTGAAGGAGCAACAATATGATTACAAATTCTTGTAATCAAGAAATTAAGCTCTTAATCATTCAGCTAAGTATCCAACTCATTAAGCAACAACTCTGTTGCGGACTAAATCAATTAGCTATGATAGATTTAGACTCTAAGCACTTGACATAGCTAATTCTAATGCTTCAAGAGAAAGATACATTTAGTTTCTTTATAACACAGAACTAGATTTACAAATACTGAGCAAAGAGATATAAAACTAAATACAGCCTAAAGTATGATGACGACTCTATCAGGTACTATTGTTGTTCTTCCGTGAATATTTCGAGTTGATGTTTTTGCTATTTAAATATGTATTTTAAAAAAATATATTTTTGTCAATGTGTAAAGGACATAATATAGGATAGACGCAATCGTTGGAGCAATGCTATTGGCTAGAAGCCAGCCAGACTGCAAATGTACACGTACCCACTAAAACAGTTATTTACAATGTACTTTTTGCAGTTATCATTTTCAACCATCCCAAATTTTCTTCTCAGATTCCTTTTGTATAATTATCAAAACTATAAACTTAACACATCTTAAACCCATCATTAAAGAGCTACAGTGTGAAAATTACTTGTCAATATTAATTAAGAATTTTTTGTTTGTTTGTTTCTCACTTAGTGTTCAATAATATGTTTTGGGGTCCTATTTAGAAAGTCCAACTTTAAAGATAAAATATTTTTTATTTTACATTATAAACTTGAACCCGAAATCTCTTATTAACAACGAGAAAGTACTAATTAACTGCCATTTCATCAGTACAAACTTTGGTGTAGTAAAGAGAAATATGGAAGAGCTAATTAATGATGACAGCCAAGAAACTTTATTTATAACAGTAGCTTGATTATTAAAAACTTTATGACAGCAATTTTGTTCAATATTTTTGTTTCAGTATTAATGTTTGGTTCGTCATGTCAGAGTTGATCCTAAAGTTATGGCCTTAATGACATATATTAATAGGTTATTAAAAACATAAGTCAATATGCTTTTTATATTTTATATTACAATTTTTCTATTCGAAATCTTATGTCTGATTTGTATTACTTTAATTTGATTAATCGTATAACTAATAACTGCATATTTACAATACAAATATGGTGAACAATTGGATTATTACTATGAATTTAGCAATTTACGTTTGCTCATACTGTAGTATTTAATCTATGTATAAAAATTTATAACGTTCAAAATTATATAAGATTTTTTTCATTTGATCGTTATGATATATATTACTTTATTGATATTCGAGTCTTGGATGACCTTTGTTGATTCACACAAAATTTCACGTACCTCATATTGCTCAAGTTGAAATATAAGTTAGTGATGCTTTCGACTACGAGACTTCCGCTAATTCTCTCATGATCGAATTGTTAGCTCTAGATCCTTATGATTAATTATCTTATTGCGTGTAACGTGGATTTAGACGTACCTAATGACAGGTACACCTTTTTAAATTAGTTTTTGAGAAAAGATTATAAATTGCTTTCAAGCAAATAACGGCAAAGATTAGAATGGTGAATTGTACTTATATTATAGTGTTTGTCTTACGTCAATGCTGGATACCTTTTTTGGATTTGTTATGATTGCTTAATTAAAAATACCATTAAGCATGTGTTACGCAATTCCTTCAAATATATAAACTCTTTCTTCGATTTATGTAACATATTTTGAATTTTGAGATTCAAAATTCATAATATTTTTATGTATTTTTAATTATCAATTATTATAATTTATACTCTATTTTTTTTATTTTTCATAGTTTTTAATATGTATTATTTTTAAAAAAATTTATACCAAAATCCATCATCAAAATAAAACTATCTGACTTTCAAAATTCGAAGATTTTCAGTTGAAAATAATCGGCTGAAAAATCCATTGGTTTATTTTCAAATATTTTGTATCCATACAAAACCCACCTACCCACTAGTTTCTCCGATTTGTTTATTTTTGCTATTATTTGTATAATTAAAGAATAGTTTCTTGTTTTTATTATAATTTTTTAAATTTTTTATATTGTTAATATGTATAACTCAATAATTTTTTTAATGTAATTTTTAAATATATAAATTTTATTTTTGTAAAAAATGAAGATCCTATATGGCCCTTAAAAAGAACCTAAACAGGCCCACCATATATCAGTGTGAGACTTAAATTTAATCAACAACCCCCACCCCCATCTTTTCTCAAACCACCACCCAGCCATCAGGAAAAAAAAAAAAGGACACTCAGAATTTCATTTAAAATTTATTTATGTAATAATACTCTTCAATTAAAATTTTTAGTCTTGTGTAAGATAATTGAAATACTACTTGTTTTTTATGATCATACTTATTATTTATGTTTCGTGAAATTTAGATGTATGAACTTTTCTTATGATTTAATGGGAGGTATAAGATATAATAATTTTAGAGATGAAATATAGGATAATTTTATTCTACGTATTCTTCCATTTAAAAAAGAATGACATATTTTTCTTTTTTTTATATGTTTCAAAAAAACCAACCCATTTCCTTTTGTAAAATCTTAATTTTAACTTTCCACATAATATGTTTAAGGTAACAAGATTAAAGGGTATTTTGGTACATTTAACATAACTTATTTTAGGACCATAAGATTGAAAAGTTTTTTTTCTTGTATTAAACTTCATGTCAAGTCAAACTAGGTCATTCTTTTCTAAATGGAAGGAGTATTAGATAGTCCTAAAATTATTTATCCCATCATTTACATCTTAGACGTCGTTTTATTGTGAAAAATTATTCAGATATTAATTATCATTGAATAATTTATCTTGAGTTAAGTTATTTCACCATTTATATGAGATAATTTATCTTGTCACTAATGTATAAATGATGTGATAAATAATCTCATGATTGCCTGATACCTCTAGCCAAACACATGATAATTTTATCCTTAAGATTATTATACATTAAAAAAAAATAATTGGGGGTATGGGAAGGGGGATTACAATTTGGAGAATTGAATCCTCACCAACAAGGTGAAAATTCAGGTAGTCAATCAACTGAACTATTAAGATTCTCCAAGATTATTATACATTATACCCACACCAAACTACTTTTTAGTAATGAAATAATTGTCCAATATCTATAGTAAAATAAATTTATTTCATAATTATTCTAAAATAATTTATTCCCAACCAAACAATCCCTCTAAAATAAAAAATAATAATACTATGGTGTAGTTATGGCTAGACTCTAGAGGTGTGTTGTTGATGAGCTAATAAGACGAAAAGTAGCAGCAGAGAAATTATAATAAATGGATGAGTTGAAAGTGATCAAACATTGATAGAATCTCCCTATATCTCATAGGACATATCATGTGGGATATTGTGACCATTCAAAATAATAGAATTTTAAAAATTATGAATATAATTTTTCGAAAACAATCTTTTTATCTCTATGAGATAGTGATAATGGTAAAATTTATATATATTTTATCCTCCTCGGACCTTCACTTGTGAGATTCTATTAGGTATGTTGTTGTTGTTATGAATATATTTTTTATTAAATATAGACAAAAATAAAAAAGTTAAGTAGAAATTGACCTGACACATTCTTTTACTAAATTAATCTTATTAATAATATTTTAAAACTCAAAATTTAACTATTAAACTATACAATTACTTTCAATACCAAAGATAAAAAGAAAAAAAATACATAATAAAATTCTCTTAAATTCATAAATTAGAATAAATATTTTTAATATGAAACCAACTAATTAATATGAAATGGATAAAATAAATCAATTCTTTAAAAAATCTACATAAGATATTTACAAATTCACATGCATCATAATTTAACCTAAAAAGCATGTGCTAATTCACGTTTAACGGACCCGCAAATTATTGACACGCTCACATGCACTTCCTCGTTAGAAACGACACAATTTATCATTATGGATGTGTTTGTATAATTGAATTTATTTTTTTTTGGCTTAATATATAGTCACATTTTTTAATTTGACAGGATATTAGAATATTTTACTAAACAATTCAAATTAAATCGTATTTCAATATTGGAGTACGTTAACTTCTAATAAAATATTTCAATCAAAAAACCCTCATTTCGAATTTCAAAAAGTTTCATTAGGTAATTCAGTTAATCATATAAAATATATCATCTTCTTTAATTATTTTTATGAATTTGCATCAATATGTTATAAAACACCATATATTTTTTACATGCGGTTGACAGGGGCGGACGTAGGGTAAGGGAAGGGTTCATCGGAATTCCTTCGGCGAAAAATTAGATTGTATATATAAAATAAATTTTTTATATTTTCGTATATATATTAAACTTGAACCTCTTAAATAATAAACAAAGTTTAGCATAATGATAGGTTTCTTTTTAAATTGGTTGATGCAAATAATTAACATAATGTATTTACTATTTAACGTAATAATTGAATAGGTAAATGAAAATACAGACAATTTTCAATATGTGTTATTAATAAAAACAGTAATAATTTAAATAGGTAAAAAAAAAGTAGAATAAATACTTAAAATATGAAACTGTGAGAAAAATAAAATCTTGCAAATAATTCCCATTTTGCCTCACCATATATATATGCATGGACCACAACTGTGAATTCTCTGTCCATAATCCATATGCATCACATATATTTTTTGACAAATAATAGTAAAGAATAATGATCAATAATTATATTTGTTATTTTCAGTCCAATCCTCATATATTTCACAAATACAATCTTTCGCCGCTCAACTTTTACAACAATTCTAATTTTTTTTTTCTTTATTTTATTGGCACTGAATTTCATTAGCAAATTGAGCATTAATTATAGTTTCTGTGTCACTATCACTTTCTTTAATTTTGCCTAACTTCTATAGTTAGATTAAGAGATTTGTTAGGTTTGAGTCTGATTTTTTACTGGATGTGCCTTTTTGACGATATTAACAATATTTTCGTAGTTTCTTATTTTTAATCTAATTTAATTATTATTTGTTTTTTTATAATTTGTTAATTATCGTACTATATTATTATTATTATTGTTCTTTCTCTGTGTGTAGTGTGCTTTTTTTCATTTTACATTGTTTTATTTCTGTTTAGCTTTTATTTTGATATATTAATTTTTTTCAAACTGTTTGAAATATTTTATTTTAGCAAATTTGTTCTCTTTATTTTTATAAAGTAGAACAAAGTTGGGGTATGCTATTTTTTTTTTGAAATTTCACTTTCTTTTTTTTAATGACAAGGAAACCTATAATCGCTATCTTTTAGGTGTACACAAGATAAACTTCCGCTCCTATGCAATAGCTTGCAAACAATATAGGAGAGGTAATCCGCATTAGACAAGCTTCGTATGACGAGCTCAATCCAAAAAATAAAACTCTTTTTCAAACTTCACTTATGATATTACGTGGGTATATTATTATTGTAATAGACTAATCTTTCTGAGCCTAATTTGTGTTTTAGGTTCAATTGCCACGATTCAATAATTTGTAGTCTTTTCAAAAGTTTCTAGTATATGTTTTTCCATAAATTTGCTCTTTTATTGTAGTATAAGCCAAATAATAGTGATTTCCTATTGATATGTATTACACTGTATAAGCAATCTATATTTCTCATATTATATTAGTTTTTTTCGATCATATTATATTATTTAATGAACTTAAAAAATAAATATGTGAATCTATCATTTTCCACTTGTCAAATCTGAATGCTGCTCTATTATTATTATTATTTGGGGAGTGTAAACAGTTTTACACCAATTATGGAGCATAAAAATATTTCGAGTGATAGTCTTGGACATTACAATAATTTAAAAACTTAATCAGTTAAAAACATATTTTAAAATTTATTTATTTTATAAATGTAGTTTAACATGTTAAAGTTAATTATTTATCAGTCAACATTTAATACTTGTTGGACAAAGATACGACACAATTTTCTTGTTGTCGTTGATGGATTAAGTTAAATGGCCACTACAGCCGTTTAAATTAAAAATAATTGACGAATATATAGTATATAATTAATGTATAATCTATTTATATAAGCTAAAAAGAATAAATTTAATAAGGATCTCTTATTTTTTGAATTATTTGGAATTGTAAAACGAATTATTTACTATGAGTGCAAAATAATGCAGTTACTCTATTCATTTATTTTTATTTACTCATTTAAATTTTACGTTTTTAAAAAAATAACAATTTATATGAGTATTTTATCATAATATTTATATTAATTATAGTATAGTCTTGGTCTTGAAAAATGCTTTGGGCGATGAATAATCAATAATAAGGATAAAACAAGAAGAAAAATAATTGCTGGAAATGCTTTTAGGGAATAAGTAATTAAGTTTAATGTTAAAAATGTGAAGAAAAATAAATATGTTTTTTGATATACTAATAAATAAAAATAAAGGAAGAAAGAAAGTACATCTTAGTTTAACCAATGTAAGTCTTAGCGGAATGATTGAAATGCCCTACATTTTAATCATAAACTAATTGAGGTTTAATGAGATCGAACACCGAATAATACTTTCTTTGTCAAATAATAATTGACCATTATTAACTTAGTTCAAATTTAATTTTTTGAATATATTAAATATAATATTTTTTAATATGTTAAATTTAATACTTTGAGAAATATATTAGAGATTAACTAATACTCCGTTTGATCCATATTAGTTGATCACTTTTTTTTATACGTCTATTAAAAATCATAAATAAGAGGATAGTTTTACCATTTCACCCCTCAGAACTTTTTTGAAACTTTACAAATAAGTGAATTTTTTTTAAAAAAACTAATTACAAAGGTAATATAAGAAAAAAATCAATTAATGTTGTCTTGATTTAGTAAGGTGATCTAATATGAGATAGTCATTTGATATGGGACAAATGAAGTACTAGTATTTAATACTCTCTCTGTTCATCTTTACTTGATCTTTATTGATTTGGTACATGAATTAAGAAGTAGTAAATGATAGGAGTAATTTTATCAAATCACCCTTCGAATATAATTAATAAATATATTGAAAAATGTAATAGGAAATAACTATAATTAATGACAAGGATAAATTAGGAACTATGTGTAAAATTATCTATTGATTTCATAAACTGGACAAGTATTATTGAACGTCCTAAAATAGTATAGGGGCCAAATAAATATTGACGGAGGGAGTAATAAGGATAAAATATATACTCCCTCTGTCCCATTTTAGTTGTCGGGTATACTAAAAATAGTTGTCCCAAAATAATTGTCAATTTAGATAATCAAGAGAGAATTAATTATTTTTTTTCAAGTTTGCTCTCAACATTATTATTCTAAAATTAAGAGACACATATATAAACAAAATTTTAATTATTTATAAGGGATGCAATACTTCTAATTATTTTTTCTTAAAAATTGTGTTAAATCTTATCACAACAATTAAAATGAGACAGAACAAGTACAAAAGAAAAAATTATCTCTTTATTATGAAAATATAAAGCAAGAAGAAGAAAGTAAAGAGTAAACAAAAAAAAACTTCTTATTTGAATATCCAGATGTAATGAATAAAAATCCTTTTATTCATAAAGAAAAACGGACTTGATCCCTGTTTTAGAGTTCTAACTTTTTTCTAAAAAACTTACATAATAGGCCTTTACTATAACATAAATATATTTATAACACTCTTAATTTTTTAAACCGAACCAGTATTATTAGATAATTATTTTAATCGTAGATAAGCAAAATGGATAATCTTTAACTTTTTGTTAATATAAAAAAATATAAATAGTAAATGCGTAGCAATACACGGCACCCAAACAAAGGATGAAAACGTTTTAATGAGTCGAAGTAAACGTATGTCAACCATCTCTTTTCTTTTAAACTTTCTTTAATTAGATAATACCCCCTGAAAATTTATAATTGTCAAAACTTCCCCTACCTTTTTGGTTTCATTCAGAGAATGAAGGAATATGCTTTATCTTCCTCCATAAATTGATTGAGAAAACAGAGAAAAGAAAACTATTTTTTTTAACACACAGAGATAGGGAGAGGGGAAAGAGGGGGATTGAAGAAAGAGTATTGCTAAAGCAAACAAAAAGAAATCCCCCAAAATTCAATTTCCTTTCTCTCCTCTGTTATACTTCTTTCTTTGTTGTTTTTTTTTTTGTTGTTTTCTTTTCAATTTGGTTAAAGAAATTTGTTGGGTTTTTTGAAAAAAATGGAGGGAGAAGTTGGAACATCCTCATCCATGGCGGCTGTAGCTGATTCATTGAAATGTGAGACGCAAGGTGTTGGTGTTGTTGTAAATGAATCTAAATCTGCTAAGTTTCCTTTGTCGTGTTGGGAGATTGGGGTAGCTGCTACTGTCGTTTTGGGTTATGCATTGGGTCTTGGTTGTGTTTATCTCACCATGCCTGCCTCTGATTATAGCTTTCTCAAGCTTCCAAGAAATCTTGAAGATCTTCAAATACTCAGGTAATTTATGAGATTCTCTTTTTCATTTTAATTAATTGCCTCTGAACATGTCTATTTTGGCTTTGTGAGAAGACGGAAATGAGAAAGTGCTGAAATGGTGTTTTCTTCAAAACCCCAAAACAAAAAAAC
Organism: Solanum aculeatissimum; assembly: GCA_038996855.1. Taxonomy (NCBI): domain Eukaryota; kingdom Viridiplantae; phylum Streptophyta; class Magnoliopsida; order Solanales; family Solanaceae; genus Solanum; species Solanum aculeatissimum. The sequence continues at coordinate 18,797 of JBCEWC010002518.1, forward strand.
TGAAAAGAAAAAAAAAAAGGCAGAAACTTTTAATGAAAAAAGTCACAATTTGCTTACTTGTGAAACGTTGGATGGTAAAGGGAATAAAGGGGGTATGGGCAATAAATAGAATTGTAAAAAATATACCTTTGAGAAGGTCTATAATGGGTGTAGTTACATCCAATTCACTCACAAAGATAGTACTCAATTAATTTTTGCAAACCTTGCTTTGGCACCTGCTGCCTGGTGATGATCATTTGGGAAGTTGGTCAGTCTGGTTCAAATCACAGATTTCTTGCGGGAAAAAGCCTTGATAAGACTTCAAATGTGTGGATTTACTGATCTATGTGTGACATCATTAAGGTACTTAGGTGGTTCGCGACTCGACTGTGCCATAAGCATATGTAAATCCGTTAGCGTAGAAGAGAATCTAGATGAAGCTGAAGTATTCACTATTTATTCCCCAATGGTTGTAAACTGAAGCAGAGTGAACAGATTTTCTGAAGGAAAGGAAGGCCAGAAACTTAGCCTTTAGCATTTTCACGGGTCAAAATAGAAAGTGTATAATCTCTTGTGTATTGCACTAAATGGTGGGATGAGTAGCAATTGACCATGAGGTTGGATGTGGGAACTGCTGTTAATTCAGTGTTATATTGGGGAAACAAAATATTGGTGATGCAGTATAGATGCTCCGTCATATCCTTCTTTTAGATGTGAAAAGAGGGTAGTGTGTGAGCTATGTGGTGGTTGTTCACTTGCGTCGTATTGGAATGTAACTTCAGGGGGATTCACTTGTGGGGGTTATATATAATCTCACCTGACAAACATTTTCTAATTTCAAGGATTCTGGGAGTAAAAGTCTGTACATCTGACTGTGCCTCTCTGTATTTGAGTTGATGGTTTTCGGGGTATCTCGAACATTTGCAGTTGGCTGCTAATTGATGGAGAGTCATAAGTAAATGCCATTGGATGGCGCTTAGAACGGAATCTTAGATGTAACATGTGTAATGCAACAAATAAAGGAAAACAGTGAAGTTGTGTGCACAAAGATGTTTATACGCCAAGGAATTGATCAAACAAGGGGTTGCAAATTCAAATTTGTTAACTTTGGTGATATTTCAAAGATGTTCAACTCTGCACTTAAAAAAAGTTCAAGTGTATTTGTGCAATGCATATGTGTACATTATCTACAAAAGTAGCCGTTGACAGTTGTGGTTGAACATTCGGCATTATTGTTGTGCAAAGTACTGCACTTTGTGGTTTAACATGCATGCAACTCTGCATTTTCAAATTTTGGCCTTAGTTTTGGAGATGATATCATCTATATTTATTTCTTCTTATTTCATACTGATCTCTATATAAGACACTTGTATTTTGTGCTCCAGCATCTTTTGAGAATATGAATTGACTTTTGATTTTTATACAATCAATCGTTTCAAATGTTCTGTAGGGATCACCTGGAGAACTATACCAGTGACTATACTGTTCAGGTCCTTGTCGGATACTGTGTAGTCTACATCTTTATGCAGACATTTATGATCCCAGGAACAGTTTTCATGTCTCTTCTTGCTGGGTCTCTCTTTGGAGTCTTCAGAGGTGTAGCACTGGTCGTATTCACCGCCACAGCAGGTGCATCATCTTGCTATTTCCTATCCAAACTGATTGGGCGGCCCCTTGTGTTCTCACTATGGCCTGATAAGTTGATTTTCTTCCGTGACCAGGTGATTTTCAACGCACAACCTAATCATCATTTTCTGCTATACTTAATACTATTGTTGCAGTAAAATATCTCTGATCTATCAGGTGGCTAGAAGGCGAAAAGGGCTTCTAAATTACATGCTTTTCTTGAGAGTTACACCGACACTGCCAAACACATTTATCAATGTTGCTTCACCAATCGTGGATGTGCCTTACCATACATTCTTCTTTGGAACTGTCATTGGGATCATTCCAGCTGCTTATGTCACTGTCAGGGTACTTATGCTCTTTATTCCACTCTTTATGTTAAGTGCCAATGACTAAGAAATTGGAACTTTTTTTTGTGGTACTATGGTTTCTGGTCCATATTCATTGTAGCCTAGGAATAAAATTACTTACCAAGCCATTTTAGATTTATGATGCAAAGAGGGAGTAGACTCACTGACTCCCGGCAAGGGGAGTTTGAGCATCTGATGAACTCTTTTTCTGTGAACATTAGTTAAGAATGATAGGAGAATTTATTGTCTGATCTAATGAACTGTGTGTGTTAACATGAGCTAGGATAGTAGTCAAATGGCCTATTTGCATAAAGATAGGACACTATTTTACAAGCCAGGAGTTTACAATATCTTATGGCCTTAGTTTATTTCTGTTATATTAAATTTAAAGTTCACTCTGCTGACCAAGGATTACAACGCAGGCTGGAATAACCCTTGGTGAATTGCAGTCGGTGGGTGATCTCTATGACATGCATTCTATAGCTACTCTTTTCCTTATCGGTCTTGTAACTATTACCCCGACATTGCTTGGAAACAAGAACTAATTCCAGAGCTCAGCATCATCAGAAAGCATTGTGAAGTGCCAAGACCACTATTAATCTTCCTCGGCATGACTTCATTATCTGTACAGATTAGCGTTAGACAGTTGCATTGTGCTCAAGTCTCAGCCGCAGAAAGTTATGAAGCTATTGATTTAATCCTGAAGCATTTGTTTAGCTATAAGTTGCAGAAGCAACAAAAGAAAAAAGAAAAAGGAGAAAGGAGAAAGAATCTGATGTCATTTGATATGTAAACTCCAGTCATGATTCTGTAGTAGTTTATCTGACATGCTATTGAAAGACATCATAGTAGATGTTATATTCATTTCTTTCATCTGTTTTCTGTTTCATATTTTAATAAATGAAGAGTTAGAGAGCCAAAATCTTAAACAACTTGATAGGACATACCAATTTTTGGGTGCAATTAGAACTATTCTGGTGTTTTTCTAAAGAGAGCTTGAGTGGGAGAAAAATGAGCAAAAAGTTGAGCAATAATTTCAGATTTTTAGACTGGTTGTGGTAAGGGCAACCAAATGTACAAAGTATCTCCCGTTCACACAAGTCAGGTGAAATGTTACCATCCCGGAGGGACAGAGCCCATGGGCTTCCCCTGTAAATGATTTCCAATGCTATTATGAATTGAGAATTCAATATAAGAAAGAACTCGCCAGCTAGAAGAGAAAAAGGATATAAAGGATCCAAGGAAACTTCATTGATAAAAATACCAATTAAAGAAGTATATTCAAAATTAGAAAACTTATTCAATTATAGAAACATATATGAAATTTAAGTTGCGCGGACTGTTCACTTTCAATGTCGCACCCATGTTGGATTCTCCAAAAATACACTATTTTGGTAAATTTGACACGCACCCGCTAACACTTCTGAAGAGTCCAACCAACATAGTATGAAATAACCATAAAACAGAACTCTTTTATATCAGATGGCAAACCAGCAGTCTCAGAAATTCTCTGTTCATACAATGATCAAGAATAATAGGACAGACGAACAGAATCAATAACATAAACCAAAAACCTTGATTAATGAGGGAGTTGTACACGATTGAATTCTTCAGATGAAACAGAAAAAGCTAAATCTTTAAAAGTGAACAAATGAATGAACACTATTACATGTAACATTGTTGAGAATGTAAGACCTAAGATTTTCTAAATTTCTTCTTTCTGCCTGCAGTATCAGGTGTTCGGTTGTCCAGCTTCCGTTTTGTCCCCATTTGTTTTAAGCCAGAGGCAGCAGCCTTGAGTTCTTTTGCTTTTCGGGCAGCAACAGATGGTCTCTTTCCTACGCGCCCATTTGTCTTTGTTGATGACTGTGTTTTAGGTTTCAATTTTCCCCGGTCGCTCATCCTTGTTTGAGTTTTTTTCTGGACTCCAGATTTGCTTGCCCTCACACCTTGGTAGGAGACGTCAAACTTTGTTTTCGCCTTATAGCTACTACTGCCTGGTGTTGCTGAATCTACTGCAAACTTCTTTGCTGGAGAACTGAATTTGTCTTCAATTGATGAGCTTTTCCTCTTAGCTGGAGTAGCATTTGCTTTAGAATGAGACACCCTCAACTCGCGATCCCGTAGCCTCAAGTTACGCTTTCTAGAAACAAAGTTCGCAGCCTCCTGCAAACCCAATTATTATATAAGGAAACACTTATCTTTTGAGTGCAGCAACCATGATATAAGTTCATTGAAAAATTAGTGACTCTCTCATCCTTGCAAAAGAACTAACTTCAACTTCTCTGTAATATTAGAAAAGCAAAAAAAAAGTGTCCCAGAAACTGAACTGTTCTTTCAGTTTATTATTCCGTCAAATCTTCCAGTAGGTAATTTATTTATTCCTTCTATGATGTTTTGTAAAAAAAATACTCCTTTGTTAGAAAAAACATATAGATAAAGAATGATACACATATCAAACATGATATTTCAACCATTGTAAAAGACCGTCAGATTACGTATCTGTTTATTGAGCAACTGGCTCCAATCAACAAGACTGACAAAGGAAAGCTAAATTACCAGAAAACCCATCACAAGGTTGATTACGAATCACCCACCTCAAGGAGATAATTTACTTGTCTACTTCTGGAAGATCACATAAATTTTCTTCTCTCATCACCCCTTAAATGCAGGTGGAAGTTCTAAGCAAGAAGTTTTTCTCATTAATGTGGAACATTTGTCACTACATTACAAACTATGTTTAATTTATTGAAAAGTAAAGAAGATAGGTTTAAGGTCAATTTGCTATCTATCCCGTCTGTCAGTACACTTTCTATCAGTTTAGACGGAGACAAAGGATAACTGCTAAAGAAAACGTATCCATTAGTTTCTGTTAGTTCGAAAGAAAAGGAATTCCATCTTTCCTTGGACCTCAACTCATTTTCTTCCTGTTCATAAGGCGATTGGCTCTAAAGTTTCAGTGGTTGAATTTGCTTTCTACATTTTGGAAAAGATCAAGAAAATTACAAGCTTCAGTGCTTATGTGCAAAGCAAAGGAAAAAGGTGGTTAGGGTCACTCAGGTGGTATCCTTTTTTAGTTGTTCTAGTTTACTAGAATAAAGAGGATAAGTACCCTTATCAAAAATACATAAATACTCCCTTTTGTCTTAATTTATTGACACTTTTTGCTAGTCCAAATTCAAATTATGCGAACTTGGACTAACATTTTACAATGTATTTTTTTATCATATTGACATGAAAAGAATTGCAACTTCTATTACTTCTCATATAGTTTTTGAATATCCACATTTTAATTATAAAATATTAAGTTGATCTACACCAATTTAGCTTCAACGATTAGTCAAATTAACTCTCGAAAAAGTGCCACATAAACTGGGACAATGGAGTAACTAAACAAAGAGGACAAGTACAATGTAGAATTACTTGATGAAAACAAAGAGAAAACCGCAGCCAGTTTAAGTTTAGATTATGGAATATGACTTTCTGCCTCAGTCACATGACAGGAGAGAGTATCAATTGAGAAGATAAGAGCAGCTAATGCATCCATGTAATTTTATCAATAAAGTCCACAAAGCAAGCCAAGAAAAAGCTAATTGAACCGTCTTGTCCGAAAGGAAGAATTGAATAACCTCAATAGTCGAGTGGATTTTTTATTAGCACCAATGACCCACAAACACATCCAAAACCACAAATACCTTAAAATCTATGAAATGCTATAACTAAGAGAAAAACTAATCTCAAATGAAAATCTGATGTTCCAATATAACGATGGAGGTGCACGCCAGCAATAGCTAAAATATACTCTTATCTAATATAAAGTACACAGAAGAAATTTTAAACTCCTTCAAAATTAGTAAAACAATTAAATGTGAAGAAACCAGATAAGACCAAGACTTGTCTCTCTTTTCCCAGGTGGAACAATATGATTTTTGCCTTGCTAATCCCAGATAGTAAAGCAATCAACCAACTAAGCCTTGTTTCCAAACTAGTAGGTTATATTATTATACCGCGTTCATCATTCAGAGAACATAGGTGGTTGTTAAAGCAAACATAAGAACTTTATTTCCAGTTATGGATATATTTCGTTCGTCTCCAGAATCAAAGTGCCAAATGAGTATGATGTAAAAAGGAAAAAAATAGTAATGCCATTATAAATTTCAAAAACAAGAGAAGTTGATAGTATATACCCTCGTTTTGAACAAAACATAAGCAATTCCTTTTCCTAGGAGAGTATTGGGATCTCTGATCACCCGAACAGCCTCAATGCTCGATTCAAACTCTTTCATACCAGAGAACAGCTGATAAATTTCTTCATCCTGCAAGGGAGTGAACAAAATCATTGTGAGCTACAGAAAGAAAATAGCTGATAAGAACGGTAACAAGCATTCACCCTCAGGTAACGGACCTTCACATCAAATGGAAGGTTACCCACAAAAACAGTCCTTTTATTGTCATACAGTGCACTATTGTCTCCCTTCATCTTCTTGCGTGGTGGACATGCTCTGTCAACCCGGATATGTCTTTCTCCAACCTATATATAGATAAGTACAATCAAACATCCCAACTATCTGACTCCTGAAAAAGAGCTCTCTTCGGAAGAATATGTAAATGAATCAACTATAAGAGAAGCTTACCACCGCCATATTATGGCCCAAAGATGCCTGGGCAGATTCCTCTGATTTAAAAACAACATAAGCATTAACACTGCAATTACAACCAAATAACCTTATCATACAATAGGAGATCAGAGATAAAGAAATATACAGATCCAACAATGAATTCAAAGAAGCAACATTTTACGAACAAGAAAGTTTTATTTCCCATACCCGTTAAAGTTGCAAGAAAAGAAAGGATGTCTCTATTATACCATATGCATGATCAACTTTCTTTGATATCTTAGTACTACTTACAAGACTATAATTATGAGAAGCATTATCAAGAATCAATCAATGATGCCTCCATAGTCCATACGAATTAGTTGGGGCCACCTACTTTAATCCTCAGTATCCATTTCACTATACTGGGGTACATTTAATGATTAAAAAAAGGCTATAATGCAGTTTAATAGTTATGTATTCATCAAACCTGTCCGCATTATCATTGAATTTTTGCTTAATGATAGCAGCCTTCCTTGGAGTTGCACTCTGCCAAAGAGGACATTTCAAATCAAAATCAGGTTCCAATGTGAAAATATGTAAGACATAATTCTTAACACGTAAAGCACACTGATGCAAAAAGTAAATAGCTAACACTCACATCAGCTACTGGAATAGACCGTATCCTCACTGATTCTATCTCTCCAAAACTCCCAAACTCCTTCAGTAAAGCCTTCTTCTTGATCTTCAACGGCAAATTCCCAACAAAAATTGTCCTTAAAAGCTTACTCTCATCATCAAATCCCTCATTTGAGACCATCATATCCTCTGGATTATCCATTTTCTTCCTCTTTTCCCCTACTAACATTTCTCCAATTCCTTTCTCCACCTCCTCCATCGCAACCACCCCATATCGCTTCGCCTCATACTCCGCCTCAATCTCATCCCTTTTCCTCTTCTTTTTTTTCTTTGACTCAAAACCCAAATCTTCTATGTTCCTAGAATCAGAAATTCCATCATTCGATTCCTCAGTCCTAGATAAATCAACCCTTTTTGGGTTACTACCTTCTTCATCTACAGATTCCAAACCTAAAATTACTTTTTTGTTCTTTTTCACAGAATCAGAAACTACACTATTTGATTCCCGAATCCCAGATAACGCAACCCGTTTAGATTCTCCACCCTCTTCCTCATTAACTTCTTCAGCTACAGACCCTGAATTCAAATTAACTTTTTTATCCTTTTTCTTCCTCTTCTTGAGTTCTGCAGTACCAGAATCATTACTTCCAGAAACCCCATCAGTTTGATTCTCAACAGAAGCCTCTTGAACGCCTAATTTTGGCTCGTGGGTAGCTGTGGGATTGTCATTAGGCTTTCTTTTGAAGGGATTTTCGTCAGAAAAGAGTGAAGCAATACTGGAATCTGTTGGGGTTGCTCCGAAAAGGGTATTGAAAACATCTGAAGAATTTGAAGTTTCATTGTTTGGTTGTTGTTGTTTCTGCTTGTCTTTGGACTTGTTCGCCATTGAGTTACAGGAATAAGAAGCGAAAATTCTTGGATTGAAAAGCATATAAGGGGAGAATTTGGGGGTGGTTAGAAGAAGAAGAAAGAAAGAAATTGGATTGAAGAAAAAAATAGTGGCACTTTATTTTATACGTAACGTGAACCCTAGTTTTCCTAGTTTTAATGTTGTTCGACACATATCTTTCCCTATCTTCCTTTTTTCCCAAAAATAATTGCTTATTACACGCATATAAAAACATAGGTTACTTTTTCATTTCAAGTATTTTCGTACATTGCTTATCTTATATTTCTATCAGAGATGGTCGGGCTAAGGTGCCGAATTTGGCCAGGAACAATTGTAATGGAAATTTAAATAGTAATCAAACTCTCATGGATATCAACCAATTGAGCATCTAAAATTTTTCGAATCAATTAATTCGAATGATGGCCGTTTCACTTCAATATGATGAATAAGGTACAATAAAAAGATGCTCCAAGAAATTGCACTAAATGAATAGCTATTTTTACACTCATGTTTAAATAAATTCAGTTGAAATGAACAACAAACATACCTTAAAAGCAATTGGTAAACAAAAGAAAATGTATATATCTAGGATACAAACTATAACAAGACCCCAAACGAAAATTAACTAATTAGAAGAGTCAATACACTTATAGTAACTGCCTATTCTCGGTCGATGATTACGCATTGAGGAGATATAGCATGTTTAGCAGAATGCTCAGAAGCAGAAGCCAGGCCCTGAAACATTCTTAGAATCTCTGTAGTGTCATCCAAATAATATTTAGCCTTGCTTGGTTTCTGACCAACTGTGCAAGCAAACACTTCAGCGACCGGTGAAAGTGAGGCACTTGCGACAGCACTCATTATCACCTCGAACATATCCTCATCTGATCGATCATCCCCTATGCAGAGCACAAAATCTGGTACCGTTCCTTTCTGCTTCATTGTTTCTAGGAGACGTTGTGCTACAAGACCTTTGCTGACACCCTAGGAGATCGAAATGAAAGTTCATGGCAAAGCCAACCATCAAATTGAAGTCAAAGGAAACAAAAAGGACAAGAAATTTGAATCAGAAAAAGAGACTTGATTCTCATTTTCGGGCTTCAGGAAACCAAAGGTAACATGATTAATGTACTTTCACGAATGGACATGATTTATAGTGTATAAGCTATTTCAAGAAATCATGCTTAGTTCTAACATAGAGTTGCTAACTCTTTTGCAGATCATGTTTGAGCTCTAAACAACTCTAAATTTTCCAAATGTGATTAGTGCCCAAAATAAAACTATAAAGCTATATAATTAAGTTTCATTATAGACCCAATTCTTAAGGTTCAGTACTGCTGGTGTACTTCTTAAACTGTACATAAGGAAGCAACAAACAAATTTTTATCCCGTTATCTGTCAGGAGCTCAAATGCTTGCCAGAGGTTTAAAACACCAGCTGAGTGAGAGACTGTAAGCAACATTTATGGTCGGTAATATGTGAGAATCATGAAAGTTGAAGCAACGACTAACACGGATGGGCTCGATTGAAGATTCTTTAGACAAAGTAAAAAGGAGGTTCTCAGGTCAAAGTGGTTACAGACTAGAATGAATAGGATTCTAGACATTTTCACCTTGTACAGATTCGTGCAAGTGCTTCAAGTGAGAAATGTGAAAAGGACATCATACTGCTCACCTGAGGCTTCACTTCTACAATGTTCTGGCCACTCTTGACAGTAACCGGTTCATTTGCAAGAACACTTTCCAAGTGATCTAGAAGCTCTTTTGCCTGACATGAGCCAAAATCTGGATCTGCATATTGGTAATTCCAAACAAGAGCGCTTTCCTTGCTATCTATGAAAGAACCATCAGTGGTTTCTGTGTAGAGGCTCATTACAGGCTCAGCAATCTGCTTCCAATAAAAATCTACCACTGCAACACATGTTTCCCATTGGGCATCACGGTTCGACCTGAAAAAGAATTGTTTCAGTTTCATTGAGAAAGCAAAACATCAAGCACCGAGAGTAGGTGGAGAATGTTAAAGTTTTAAGTTAAAGCACAAACTCCCTCCTCCCGACCAATATCCCCCAAGATCTCTGTGGTGTGCAGACTATGCACAGACACAAAAACAGACATCTGTGAAACTTGAAGGAGACTGCCACCTTAGGAGGAGGAATACACATATACACTCAGGCAGTTAACAGCTTCTGTTTTCATCTTGAACAAATTATTACAATACAGAAGCAAGACCTAAGTTATAGAAAGGGGTTTGATTTTCATATGTTACTGCTCTTCTCGCGAAATAACCCTATCTAAGTGCTAGCTAACTCATGATCACCACAACCAAACTCTGGCAGCTTCCACCATAGAAGCGCCAATTCCAAATTTAACCATCGTTACAGCATGCAATCCCCGTAAGAACAATGTTGTTTTTTGCAAATGGACAGCTGGTCACAAAAGCTGAAGAAGCAAGTAAGTTATAGAAACTTTACTGTCATTAAGTCGATCTGAAACACCAGCTAATTCAGCATTTTTCGAATTGAAGTGTGTCAAATAGACAAGAAAATTTTGTTACTGTTGTCCCCCATATCTTGAGATCGATTGAAGTTAGTGAAATTCATAAAAGAAAATATCTCATAGATGGTCCCACTTGAACGCACCTTACATGCTCAGTACTGTAGTAAGTATAGTTCAAGCTCAAACTCTCGACCAGAGAAGGTTGAACAGTTCAGTTGGCTCTTGTGGTTGGGACTAGGTCTTTTTGAGATCATTTGTGCCAAAAGGAGTTGAAATGTCTCATGTGGAAGAGTTCAATGTTTTTAACTGGTGCATGACGCAACCAAAATGATGTGAAAAAGCAAATAGTCCTAATTATTTAGTAGAAATGGACTTATGAATATCTAATGTCTATAAGACCCTATCTTTTCCACGGCAATTGGGATATCCTGATTATTTTGAGAATACTCAAAATAAGAAATAAAGGTTAAAGACTGCACTATGTTCTTTATCAGCTTAAAGAATCTTAAACACTACAGTGCCCCTCCCCTGGTGGCAGAAACCACCCCATGGCCTAAAAGAAAGTAAAAACAAGAAAGAAGAACCAACAGAAAGTACTACCCCAGCAAAATGATGGACAAAAAGACTATGTCATCTACTTAGTCAACTAGTAGCAGAAAGGCAGATATAGAAAGTGAAATTTAGCTTCACCCATAAACTTGAACAGCAAGCTGCCGTCTACCTCCGGTTTACTGACTGCATTTAGACCCAGAGTTAGATGTTTCCAAAGTATTATTAGCCCTTCTTAGTAGGTTTCTCCTTAAGCATAGATCAATTCTGCTCTCTTGCATTCTTAATGTCTACTCTTCTGCTTAATCTTTATTTGACTAATTGAAGCAAACTCTACTTCCAGTGAGAACACATCCCACCTAAGTTGCTTGGACTATCCAAAAAATGTTGCTGCACCCATGACAAATCCTTCAAAAATACACTATTTTTGGAGAATCCGACACACACTCGTCAACATTTTTGAGGAGTCCGAGCAACATAGCTTCCCAAAAAAGAAGTCTTAAGTTCATTAGTGACTAGCCACAATCTTTTTACACTTGTGAAATGAATCAACTTGATAATCTATCCTTTTGTGGGTTAAGAGAAGAAATCAACATGGATAATTCCAGGATATAAAATATTTACCTGATAAAATAGCCATGCTCAGCTGCAAGCCCTAGGGTTTCACACGAAGAAAACCCCTGAGTTAAAGTCTTTGTGTCTTTTCCACTAACAACGAAAACAATATTCTTTGGATCCCTGCACAAGTTGTTTAAGATACTAATAACCTCTGCATTTGGACCGTTGCTGATAGAGTTTCTCCCTGTCATTGTACCATCATAATCCAAAAGGATTGCACGGTGCTTGGTCCTTTTGTAAGCAGATACAATATGTTCAACTGACAGTTTCCGGAAGCTAGGATCCAAAGCAACCACACGGAAACCTAAGCCAAATCCAATACCCCAACACCTCCTTCTCACATGATCCCTACATGCCCTTTCAAGATCTTGCAAAAAGCTCTGAGCCCAATATGCCACATCATGAGTGCACACATATCTATAGTGCTTCTCATGACGCATCTGCTTCTCAATCTCGGAAACAATTAAAGCAGAATCCATAGCTTCAGAAACAGCATCAATATTCCATGGATTAACCCTTATTGCACCACTGAGAGATGGAGAGCAACCAATAAACTCAGAAACCACCAACATGCTCTTCTTTGGTGCTGTTGGGTTCAAGCCCAAGGTAGCATCCAGCTTCTCCGTTCCTTGCCGGCATATAACATATTCATAAGGTATTAGATTCATTCCATCCCTTACTGCAGTAACAAGACAGCACTCCGCAATAGCATAGTAAGCAATGCGCTCATAGAACTGAAGAGGCTTATCAACCAGGATAACTGGTTCATATCCAGTACTTCCAAATTTCTGATTAATTCTCTTTACAGTTACATAAGTTTCAGCACGGACTTCCTGCACATCTTTCCCTCGGCCTCTGGCGGGATTTGCAATTTGAACCAAGACCAATTTACCCCTCTGATCAGGATGTTGAGAGAGCAGGAGCTCAAAGGCCAAAAGTTTCAAGCTTATTCCTTTGAATATATCCATGTCATCAACTCCAAGTAAGACTGTCTGACCGTGGAATTTATCTCGCAGCTCCGCAACCCTGGTTACTGTCTCGTGAAGGTCCAGCACTGATTGAAGTTGACCCATATGTATTCCAACTGGCAGAATCTTAATGCTAACAGTGCGGCCATAGTACTCTAATCCTATATAACCTCGTTTAGATTGATATGAAATCCCAAGCATTCTACTACAACAAGAAAGGAAATGTCTTGCATAATCAAAGGTATGAAAGCCTATCAAGTCAGAGTTCAACAGTGCACGTAGAATTTCATCCCTTACCGGCAGAGTTCGGTATATCTCAGACGATGGAAATGGGCTATGGAGGAAGAATCCTAGCTTCACTCGGTTAAACCTCTTCCTCAAGAATGTTGGTAACACCATCAAATGGTAATCATGAACCCAAATAAAATCATCATCAGGACTAATGACTTCCATTACCTTGTCTGCGAAGATTTTGTTCACCGAGACATAAGCTTGCCACAGTGAACGATCAAATCGACCACCAAGATCTGGAGATAACGGAAGCATGTAGTGAAACAAAGGCCATAAATGCTGTTTACAGAAACCATGATAGAATTTACTGAACAACTCAGGTGGTATGAAAGCTGGTACACATTTGAACGTTTCGAGCAAAGTTTGGGCAACATCATCTTGTTCACTTGGATCAATTTCTTCTTTAAGGCTCCCTACATAAATCACTTCTGCATCTTCTCCAAGACCATCTTTAAGCTGTAAAAGAAGGGAATCCTCGTCCCAACTAAAGTTCCATCCTTCCTCACCATCTTTTCTCCTATGAGCTCTAAGAGGAAGTTGATTCCCCACAATTATTATCCTTTCTTGAGTAACTGATGATGGAGCATCAGAAGCATTACTTCTACTTTCATCATCAAGCTCAGATAAAACCCCAGCTACAGTTGCTACCCTCGAAAGCTTCCTACCCCCTCGGCCAAATGTTGGTGAATCACTAGAAGTAAGATCTAGCAAGTTGGAATATGACCTTGACACCATTTCTTTTTTTGCTAATGGAGTGTCTCTCTTTTGTTTTTCCTGCAATCAGCAAAAGAAAAAAATCCTCCTGTAAACAACTTAGAAAATCAAGTTTTACCAGTAAATGCATGGAAAGGAAAAGATTGAACACAGAAAAAAAACAAGAAATAGTCTCAGATCATTGACAAGGTAGAAATGCAAATAATCACTGTAAGATATAACAATGGTCCCACTATATGGTCCATAAAAGACTGATAATCATAGTATTAAAGAAGATACCAGAAGGGAACACCCCACAAATAATTACATCTATAAAGAAATTAAAGCAGCTTAATCAAAGCACAAGAAGACAAAATGAAAATCAAAACCATGAACCAAATTTTTGAACTTTGATACAGAACCTAAAAAGTCTGAAGAAAAACAGAGATACAGAAATAAGTAACAGAAGTCTAGCCACCACCTTAAAAGGATAAATCTGATGGCATATGCAAAAATAACAGAGTAAAAGAGAAGGTTTTGAGGAACAACACCATAAAAAGCCAAAGCTCCAAGAAGGATTTACCTCAAAAGGGCAACCAAGAAACAGACCAGATACCCCACATGTTAAAGCCTAGCAAGAAATATTGAAATGCAACAAAATTATTCCTTCAAGCAACAAAAAACTGGTTAAAGAGTACACTTGCCAAGAGAAAATGAAACATTTACACCCCACCCCTAACAAGAAAATGGATGTAATGAAGAAAATGCTATTAAATGTGGTAATGCAACAAAAGACCTGGGAGGTTAAAGAACATCATAGCACTTTATAAAAGAATTAGCAGTCAATTTAGCTGAGGGGTTCACTGGTGCAAAGAGAACAAAAGAGCTTACCTTTCAAGAAAACCAAAGAATTATTTTATTTATTTTTTAATTTTTAGAGAACCCAAAGATTCCCACTATGAATATCTTAAATTTAGATTCTCTTTCTCAAATAAAAAACAATGGCTTCAAGAATAGGCTTTTTATTTCTCCCTCTCCTTTTTTTAGCTTGTCAAAAATGCACTTATGATATTTTTTTGCTGCTACCTTTCTTTTACAGTACTAAACCCCCCCAAAAGGTGGTGTCTTTGTACAAAGAATTGGATTCCTCTCTCTCACAAAATAAACACACTTAAAAATGCAAAAAGTTTTTTATGAAAGCAAGAAGGAAGGGAACAGTAAGCACCACCTTCTGGATACTCCTCTTTCTTCTTGTTCTCGTGTCACTAAACTATGTCTTTATTAGTATTTCCTCTCCGTCATTTTATATGACACTTATTTCTTTTTATGTTTATTTAAAAAATATTATTTTATTATAATTAAAAATAATATAATTTTAATTTTTATTTGTAATAAAATAATAGTGTCACATAAAAGTAGAACGAAAGAGTATCAGAGTATAGTATACCATTAATTAAAGCAATTATTTTCCTCGGCCTGTCTACTATGTTGTAAAATTCAGGAGTTTTCTAATGTTGGGGACAATTA
>JBCEWC010002519.1:0-34011 GCA_038996855.1 Solanum aculeatissimum
GAAGGATCAATGTGCATGTCCCTTTAATGGTTTAATATGCATGGGTAAATTGCATTATGTTTTGAATTGGGATTTTTATCATAAATTATGTTGGATTATCTATTGAATTATAGTTTAAGGTTTAAATCCTCCATTACCCATGCACTTGATTCCTCATTCATGGCATATGCATTGAAGTATGGTATGATGGAACTCTTGTTAAGGGCATGACCCTCTTGTTATGATATGATATGTTAAGGCTTGTGATCACATGGTCTCTTGTTATGGCTCTTTGAGCATTACGGGTGATTGCACCACTTTGATATATTATGAAGGCTTGATATGATAAGCTATGTAGATGAGATACTCCTATTGCATCGGTATGGAAATGGTTATGGAAATTCTTATTGGCTTTTTAGCCTAAGTATGGATATGGTTTGATCATGTTTTGGTTTGACTAATGATGCATGGTTTTTGAAAAGAATTTCAACTCTCCGTTTTGAAAAGCTTGCATGGATATATACATATTTATATATATATATATGTATTCCCATGGGATGAGACTTAGTACCGAGGAATTGGAGTCGGGGTGGATTATCCCAAGGGTCCATACTCTCTTTCGTCAAACCATGTGCTAACATGGGATATCTTCCAAGGTGGGATTAACTTGTTATGTATCCCCTTGTTGAAGGGTTGACAAGGGATCTACTTGGCAAGTAGTCCAGATCTAAGTAGTAGCTCGCTCGAGTCTCTTCTGGTGTCGGTTGAGGTCGCATCCTCGCTATGATATAATCTTTGGTTGCACTCCATGCATCATGGAATGACATATTGTTATGATACACTCCTCCTTTGGCTATGTGCATTCCTTGCGTATCACTTGTCTCCTTTTCATTTCATTTGGTCATACTATATTGTCATATGCATTGCATGCCTGCTTACGTTTTGTACATTATGTGTTAATCCATACTTTATATCTACATGTTTTAACCATGTAGGGATCGATGATGACTTCTATATTTTGTTGGACGACGAGTGACATCCTTTAAGCTATTTGCTTGTGATGAGCCCTTTTGTTCAAGGGCAATAACTACTTTCTATCTTCCATGTATTATTTATTTCCTTACTTTATGTATTGAGGGTGATCCCCAAACTATGTTGAGGCCTCGCCCTATCCTTGTAGAGGCTATGTTGGACACACTAAACTCTTACACGTTGTATTACATTTTGTTGAGATATTATGACTATTGAGTTTTGATTATGGATATGATGTTCCGATTATGCTCATGATTATGTATTGGGCTTGTGAATGTTGGGAATGTGCTTATGTGGACAGTTCTCTAACCCGGTATGCCCCATAGCTTGAGTCCTACTTACCCGCCCCTTAGAAATACTTGTTATGTGCTATGTGATCCATGTTCCTCACATTCCCGGTAACATTCCCATAGCTTGAGTTGAAAGCCTCATTTTCCCTAGAAGTATGTGCTATGTGTTTATGTTTTCGCGCTTCCAAATCGATGATGTGTGTAATAATGCTATGATAGCTTGATCGAGGACTTTCAGATTCTTGTTTACCATGTCACATCTAGGCCCCACTTCTGGGTTGTGACAAAGATGGTATTAAATCTCTAGGTTTATAAATGATCCTCCGAGTCCAACATGCCGCGTCAAGTAGAGTCTTGTTCATGGGTGTGATGCGTTCCATGCCTATGAACGGGAAGCTACAGTGACATTTTAGGAATTTGCCTTTTTCATTTTTTCCCTATGTCGTGCTTTGTGCTATTACGATAAATTTCCTAACCTCTTGGTATTCTTGTCGCTCTTTCAGAACATACCTTCTAGAAGGGCTCCCTTCCCCCGTCAAGCTCCAAAATTTGAGGAACAAGCCCATAGAGCACCGGTAGAGAAGCAAGTGTCTCATGTAGAGTTTAGAAATGTGGTGTCTATGTTTGCCCAAGCAGTGGCTAACCAAGCCCGGCCAGCTAATCTTGTAACTGTTCGTACGCTGGCCTTTAGGGTGAGGGATTTCATTTGGATGAACCCTCTAGAGTTCTTTGGCTCAAAGGTGGACGAAGATGCTCAAGAGTTCATTGATGAACTCACTAAGGTGTTGACCATAATGGGTGTTAGTTCTGAGGAGAAGGCTGAGTTGGTTGCATACCAATTGAAAGATGTGGCCCAGCTGTGGTATAATCAGAGGCTAATAGAGATAATTGTTGATGTCAAGGTTAGGTGGGAAAAGTTCAAAATGGCCTTCCTTGATCGATTCTTTCCTCTTGAGCTTAGAGAGGCCAAAATGATCGAGTTCATCAATCTTCGACACGGTGGTATGACTGTGAGGGATTATGCTCTCAAATTAACTAAGTTTTCCAATTATTCTCCCATGCTTGTATCTGACCCTCGTGTAAGAATGCACAAATTCATCTCTTGTGCCTCTGATTTGGTTATGAAAGAGTGTCGTACGACTATGCTTATTCGAGACTTGGACATCTCAAGACTCATGACTTATGCCGAGCAAATTGAGGGTGAAAAGATTAAGGAAAGGAGGGTGAGTGAAGCTAAGAGGGCCCAACTTGATGGTGGGTTCTCCAACTCCAAGAGTGGTGGGTTTCGCCAATTTCAACAAGGCCAAGGTTCAAATGTGACGGTTACTAATCGAAGGGTGCCTCCTCCTAAGGCACAAGTTGGGGGTGGTCCTCGATTTTCTCATTGTGGCCAATGTGATGGTAGTCACATGGGTGAATGTAGGAGAGTTACGGTTGCTTGCTATGGGTGTGGTAGTTTGGACCACAAGATCTCTAATTGCCCAAAGAATGTGAAGAAGGATCAAACAACTCCCAGTTATCAAGGGAAACCGAAGGCTCCGGTTGGTGGTGCTCCTAGGAACAACAGGTTTTATGCTCTTCATGCCCGCCAAGAGGTAGAGAAAACCCTGGACGTCGTGACTGGTTTGTTAAAAATCTATAATTTTGATGCTTATGATTTACTTGATCCGGGTGCGGTGCAAATTTATCTTTCATGACTCCTCTATTGGCTATTAAATTTGGTTTGAGTCCTGAAACCCTAAGGGAACCTTATTCGTTGTATACTCCCGTGGGTGAGTCTATTATTGCCTGAAAAGTGTTTCGGGGTTGTCCTGTCTCCATGTTGCATAAAGTATTCCCCAGTAATCTTGTAGAACTTGAGATGTATGACTTTGATGTTATTCTTAGGATGAATTAGTTGTATGCCTCGCATGCGTCGGTTGATTGTAGAACTAGGCAAGTTAAATTACAAGTTCCTAATGAATCCATGTTGGAGTGGAAGGGTAGTAATTCCATGTTAAGGGTCGATTTATTTCCTAACTCAAAGCCCGAAAAATATTTTGTAAGGGGTGCATTTATTCATATTGTACGGGTTAGAGATATGGAGGGTGAGTCACCTAAGCTTGAATTGGTTCTGGTGGTTAATAAGTTTCTCGATGTGTTTCTCAAGGACTTGCTCGGTATCCCTCTTGATAGAGAAGTGGATTTTGGTATAGATCTCCTTCCAGATACTCGACCTATTTCTATCCCTCCTTATCGTATGGCCCCAATGGAGTTGAAAGAATTGAAAGATCAGTTGAAAGATTTGTTAGAAAAGGGTTATAATAGGCCGAGCATTTCACCTTGAGGTTCTCCCGTGTTGTTTGTGAGGAAAAATGATGGGTCGCTCTCAATGTGTATTGATTATCGGCAATTGAACAAGGTGACCATTAAGAATAGGTACCCATTGCGTAGAATTGACGATTTGTTCGACCAACTTCAAGGAGTTACTCATTTTTCCAAAATAGACCTTCGTTCGGGTTATCACCAATTGAAGGTGAGGGAGTGTGACCTTCCCAAGATGGCCTTCCAGACTCGTTATGGTCACTTTGAGTTTATGGTGATGTCGTTTGGGTTGACTAATGCTCTGGCGGTATTTATGGATCTTATAAATTGGGTTTTCAAGTTGTTCCTTGATAATTTTATGGTAATCTTCATCGATGACATCTTGATTTAATCCCGTAGTGAGTAAGAGCATATGGATCACTTGAGGTTGGTGTTTCAAATGTTGAGGAAGAAGCAATTGCATGCCAAGTTTAGCAAGTGTGAGTTTTGGTTGGAAGAAGTTATTTCCTAGGTCACGTGGTGTCCGGTGATGGCATTAAGATTGATCCTAAGAAAACCAAAGCGATGAAGGATTGGCCTAGACCGTTAACTCCTTTTGATATTCAAAGCTTCCTTGGTTTAACTAGTTGTTATAGAAGGTTTATTGAAGGGTTTTCCTCTATAGCGTCTCCATTGACTAAGTTGACTCAAAAGAAGGCCAAATTTGTGTGGACAAATGAATGTGAGAAAAGTTTCAAAACCTTGAAGGATCGACTTATATTGGCTCCAATTTTGACTTTGCCTAATGGGTTAGATGGGTATGCGGTATATTGTGTTGCATCGCGTATTGGTTTGGATTGTGTTCTTATGCAACATGGTAAGGTAATAACTTATGCGTCTCGACAATTGAAAATGCATGAGTAAAATTATCTGACCCATGATCTTGAGTTGGCGGCGGTGGTGTTTGCTTTGAAAATTTGGTGACATTATTTGTATGGGGTTCACGTGGAATATCTTCACCGATCATAAGAGTTTGCAATATGTGTTCACCCAAAGAAATTTTAATTTGAGGTAAAGAAGATGGTTGGACCTTCTCAAGGATTATGATATGAGTGTTCTTTATCACCCCAGCAAGGCTAATGTTGTGGCGGATTCCCTTAGTAGGCTCTATATGGGTAGTGTATCACATGTGGATGAAGGGAAATAGGAGATAGTGAAAGATGTGCACCGTTTAGCTAGGTTGGTTATAAGGTTGGCCAAATCCGACAATGGTGGAATTTTGGTTCATGGCAGATCCGAGTCATCAATAGTGGTTGATGTTAAGGTGAAATAAGACTTAGATCCCTCCTTAGTTGAATTGAAGAAATTGGTTTCCAAAGGAAAGATTGAGATTTTCTCCCAAGGGGGAGATGGTGTGTTACGGTACCAAGACCGATTGTGTGTTCCGGATGTTGATGGCCTAATAGAGGTGATCATGAAAGAGGCTTATAATTCTCAATGTTCTATTCATCCGGGATCCACCAAAATGCGCTGAGACTTGAGAGAGTTGTATTGGTGGCATGGAATAAAGAAGGCCATAGCCAAGTTCATGTCGGAATGTCCGAATTGTCAACAAGTAAAGGTGGAACATCAAAGGTCCAGTGGTTTAACCCAAGATATCAAAATTCCTACTTGGAAGTGGGAAGATGTGAACATGGATTTTGTGGTTGGGTTACCTCGCACTCAGAGACAATTCGATTCGATATGGGTGGTGGTTTATAAGATGAACAAGTCGGCTCACTTTTTACTGGTCAAGACGACTTATAGTGCCGAGGAGTATGCCAAAGTGTATATTTGGGAGTTGGTGAGATTGCATGGTATACCGAGGTCTATTATATCAGATCGTGGTACTCAATTTACCTCTTATTATTTGAGATCATTTCAAAAGGGACTTGGTACTAAGATTAAGTTGAGCACTACATTTCATCCTCAAACCGATGGGCAAGCTGGAAGGATAATTCAAACCTTGGAGGACATGTTAAGGGATTGTGCATTGGAATTTAAAGGAAATTGGGATGATCATCTACCTCTCATTGAGTTTACTTACAACAATAGTTTTCATGCTACCATCGGTATGGCTCCTTTTGAAGCTTTGTATGGTAGGAGATATAGATCTCCGGTTGGTTGGTTTGAAATAGGTAAGGAAGCCTTGTTAGGCCCGGATTTAGTTGTTGAGGCCATTGAGAAGGTGAAGTTGATTAGGGAGAGATTGAAGATGGCTCAAAGTCGCCAAAAGTTTTATTTGGATGTTAGGAAGAGGGATCTTGAATTTTGTGTTGGTGAGTGGGTGTATGTAAAAGTGTCCCACATGAAAGGCATCATGCATTTTGGCAAAAAGGGCAAGTTGAGCCCCCGGTATGTCAGACCTTATGAAATTATGGAGGGGGTTGGCAAGGTGGCTTATAGGTTGGATTTGCCTTTGGACATGAGCTCCTTTCATCCAGTTTTCCATGTGTCTATGTTGAGAAAGTTGGTTGGTGATCCTAAGTCAATTAAACCTTTGGAGGGCTTGACGGTTGAGGAGAATTTGACCTATGAAGAGGTGTCGGTAGAAATCTTAGATGGGCAAGTAAAACTGCTTTGCAACAAGGAGGTAGATTCAGTCAAGGTGCTTTGGAGCAACAAAGACATAGAGAGTGCAACATGGGAAGCAGAGTTGGACATGATGGAGCGATACCACTCTCTCTTCCAATCTACTCAAGCCTAAGGTACTAGGTTCTATCCCTTGTATTGCCATAATTCTTTGCTTCTTAAGTTTCAAGACATTGCATGCATACATGAGCACGAAAATAATTTAAATACTATTTTGACGTGAGTTTTAAATGAATTTTGAAATGATGCATGGTCCATTATGAGTTGTGGTTAAAATGTCTCTTGTTTGATTGTTGTCCTCAAGCCGTAGTTTTAGCTCATTCGAGGACGAATGTTCCCAAGGGGGAGATGATGTAATGATCCAAAATAATTTTGAACTTTATAATGGTTGGTCAAGGTTAGTGTTGAACTTGTCATGGTTGGATTTTGGTAGCCATGGGTTGTATTTAAGTGGCCAGATTCAAGGGATTTGTTTTGGTGGAAGATTGTAAGTCCGTTAGGCAGCACTGACTTTGAGAGAGCATATCTTTTGGTACGGGATGAACTATATGGGCTATTATATATCATATAGAAGCTCTTTGAGTTATCTTCACAACAAACCTGGTTTCACTAAATTCAAATTTTGGAAGTGAATGTTATGATCTTTACAGTGAGACTGCCCGTAATTGGATGTATGCTAGAAAAGGGTTCCGAATTGGGGTCTAAGTGTGGTACAAGAACCATTTGGTAGTCCACATTCCGTGGTGGCTTTCGTGGGTTGGTACAGTATGTTCCTAGGGTTGGGGACCAAACCATGAACCAAGTGTGACCCCACGGACCACTTCACGGTCCGTGTGAGCCTTCACGGTCCGTGAAGGGTCCCGTGGGTTGGTCTAGAGAGTTGTTAAGGTTCGG
The DNA here is from genome assembly GCA_038996855.1 of Solanum aculeatissimum. Classification (NCBI taxonomy): domain Eukaryota; kingdom Viridiplantae; phylum Streptophyta; class Magnoliopsida; order Solanales; family Solanaceae; genus Solanum; species Solanum aculeatissimum. The sequence goes on from JBCEWC010002519.1 coordinate 7,110, forward strand.
GGTTGGACTTCGGACCAAGTGATGCTCCAAGGACTAGTACACGGTCCATGAGGCCCCTCGTGAGTTGGTCCAGAAAGTCCTTCGAGATTTCAAGCTGAAGCCGAGACCAAGTGAGGTCTCAAGGACAGGCTCACGGTCCGTGAGCCTCTGGACGGTCACTGAGGGTCCTCCGTGGGACCCTGTGTTCTATGATCCCCCCCTCCAGTTCTTATCGAAGATTCTGAGCACCCCCATACAGGTCCACAGTGGCATAAAAGACAAGCCAATATGGACTTTAAACCCAAATGGGGAATTTACAACTTCCTCATCTTGGGACCTGGTAAGAGAGAAAGGGAAACAAAATGATATCAACAAGCTTACATAGCACAAAGCTATTCCTTTCAAGTGCTCTTTTCTGTTATGGAGGGCTCTGAGGACTAAATTACCTACCAATGAAAAGCTTGTCAGCTTTGGATATGACCCCTCAAATTGCCATTGCGGTGCTAACCCAAGAGAGGAGACCATTGATCACATCCTGCTAAATGGTAGTTTTTCTAGGAAAATCTGGACTTATTTTGCTAGATCCATAGGCACTAATCAGGATGTGGTCTCTTTAAGGAGGAATATCAGGAGCTGGTAGGGAAACAACCACAACAATGAAGCTCACAGGCTAATGATTCAAGCTATTCCTATCTATATTTGCTGGAACTTGTGGAAGAGCAGATGTTCTGCCAAATATGATGGTAAATCACCTAACACAGCAAGGGTAAGATACATGATGATTAGGGATACTACTATGACTTTGAGGACAACTTTCCCTTACATGGAGTGGCCCTATGGTTGGAAAGAACTCACCAGCTGGGTAGAGAAGTGTCAGCGTGAGATCAAAATAACTCCTGTACAATGGCTCAAACCTGAAGGACAGTGGATCAAAGTGAACACAGATGATAGTGCCATAAACAACCCAGGTAGCATTGGAGTAGGATGAGTACTGAGAGATAGTAAAGGAGACCTTATTGTTGCCTTTGCACAACCTTTAGGACAGGGCACTAACCAACAAGCAGAAGATCTAGCAGCTGCCATAGGTCTGGAATGGTGTGTCCAAATGGGAGCCAATAGAGTCCATTTGGAGGTGGATGCAGAGTCCCTCAGTTCATGGATAAACCACACAGCTACTCCCCCTAGGAAACTACAGAAAGAGCTGGAGAGAATCCAACTCTCAAGAGTCCACATTCAGGAATTCAAATGCATCCATGTTCTGAGAGAAGCAAACCAGGTTGCAGACTCTCTAACTAAGTACAGCCAGCAGTTAAGTATCCATCAAGTGTTTCATGATGTAAACCTTATGCCAAGAGACAGTAGAGCACACCTACGAATGGACAAGATGCTAATAGTTTCTTTCAAGAGGAAACAATTGAAGAGGATGAGGAAACCACCATAGTTGACTCATTCACATGACAGAGATCCTTCCACTAATCCAGGAGCTGAACAACAGGATAGAAATAGGATTAGTATTAGTATTTTGCTCAAATTGTCAGGGGAGAGTCTCCCTTGTTTATTGCTTTCCTAGAATTTTGTAATGAGAGGAGTCCTCTCTTAGGATTTTCTTGGATTGTCCAATTTATTAGGGTCTCATCATTAGTGCTTTAAGCTAGTCATTGAGTACCACCTTTAGGAGGAGGTAAGGTTCATGTCCCCCTCTTTGTATTTCTTTTGATTTGTTTTATTATGTTAAAGCTTGGGGGTGTTTCTTAGCCCCTAACCCTCCCATAGGGTCTTTAAAAATTAAAAAAAATACTCTTCAATCCTCACCAAAATTCTCTCAATCCCCTTGACCTCCATTGATGAAAGCTTGAAGAAATTTGGGAAAAATCACCTTTCTTGCAAAATCATCCAATTCTCTTAATTAAACTCAAGGTATGTGGGTATGATTCATGGATTTTCTTTCATCCATGAAGACCCAAGAACCCTCCTCTTTAAATTATGAATTTTAACTTTCTTTAATTATGGGCTCTTTAAATTTTAATGTATTTCATTGTATTGAGTTGTGGGCTGAAGAAATTAGGTGATTTAATGATGATTTAAGTTTGGATTTTATTAAATGCATGGAAATTCTTGAAGGATAAATGTGTATCTCCCTTTAATGGTTTAATATACATGGGTAAATTGCATTATGTTTTGAATTGGGATTTTTATCATGAATTATGTTGGATTATCTATTGAATTTGGTTTAAGGTTTAAATCCTCCATTACCTATGCACTTTATTCCTCATTCATGGCATATGCATTGAAGTATGGTTATGATGAAACTCTTGATAAGGGCATGACCCTCTTGTTATGATATGATATGTTAAGGCTTGTGATCACATGCTCTCTTGTTATGGCGCTTTGAGCATTATGGGTGCTTGCACCACTTTGATATGTTATGAAGGCTTGATATGATAAGCTATGTAGATGAGCTACTCCTATTGCATCGATATAGAAATGGCTATGGAAATTCTTGTTGGCTTTTTAGCCTAAGTATGTATATGGATTTGATCATGTTTTGGTTTGTCTAATGATGCATGGTTTTTGAAAAAAATATCAACTCTCCGTTTTGAAAAGCTTGCATGGATATATATATATGTATGTATTCCCATGGGATGAGACTTAGTTCTAAGGAATTGGAGTCGGGGTGGACTATCTCCAAGGGTCCATATTCCTTTCTGTCAAACCATGTGTGAACATGAGATATCTCCCAAGATGGGATTGACTTGTTATGTATCCCCTTGTTGATGGGTTGACTAGGGATCTACCCGACAAGTAGTCCGGATTCAAATAGTAGCTGGTTCGGGTCTCCTCCGGTGTCGGTTGAGGTCATATCCCAGCTATGATATGATCTTAGGTTGCACTTTTATGCATCATTGCATGACATATTGTTATGATATACTCCTCTTTTAGCTATGTGCATTCCTTTCGTATCACTTGTCTCCTTGTCATCTCGTTTGGTCATACTATATTATCATATGCATTGCATGCCCGCATACTTAGTGCATATTATGTTCTAACCCATACTTTTTATCTACATGTTCTAACCATGTAGGGACCGGTGACGACTTCTATCTTTCGTTGGATGATGAGTGATACCCTTGAAGCTATTTGCGTGTGGCGAGCCCTTTTGTTCAATGGCAATAGCTACTTTCTATCTTCCTTGTATTATTTATTTACTTACTTTATGTATTGAGGGTGAGCCCCAAACTATGTTGAGGCCCCGCTCTATCCTATGTATAGGCTATGTTGGACACACTAAACTCTTGCACGTTGTATTACATTTTATTGAGACATTATGACTATTGAGTTTTGATTATGGATATGATATTCCAATTATGCTTATGATTATGTATTAGGCTTGGTAATGTTGGGAATGTGCTTATACGGAAAGTCCCCTAACCCGGTATGCCACCATAGCTTGAGTTCTACTTACTCGCCCCTTAGAAATACTTGTTATGTGCTATGTGATCCATGTTCCTCCCATTCCTGGCTACATCCCCATAGCTTGAGTCGAAAGCCCCATTTACCCTAGAATTATATGCTATGCGTTTATGTTTCCGTGCTTCTGAATTAATGATGTGTGTAATGATGCTATGATGGCTTGGTCGAGGAATTTTGGGTTCTCCTTCGCCATGTCACATCTAGGCCCCACTTCTAGGTCGTTGCACTCCCAAACTAAAGGATCATCACAAATAGGATAGTAGTCTTGAACGCTAACTAATAGCCATGAGCCGGTGGAGGAGTGTATGTCATACATGGTTAAATCATGCAAGCAAAATATATGTTAGTACTTTTGCACTGTACTAAGTATGTGAGATTCAATGCAATGCATGAAATTGTAATGTCACCATTTATAATTATGACATATACTTAGTAAAGTAAAATCAATGTGAACTCATGCATGGAATGAGGACATAGTTCAATATGAACGAGAATAAATACATGAGAGAACATAAAGGATAAGATAACATCATAGTATCATATACTTGTAGGAGTAAACCTTAACCGACAATAAGACCTTGTGAGCTACTACATGGAATCTAATGAAATCCTTCCATTGGGAAAAGGCCAATGTACTCCTTCTATTGGGAAAATGGAAATCTACTAGCAAAGGTAGCAATTTCATCTTTTATAACATTTGGGCCTACGTGGATCCACTAGCCTAGCCTATAAGGGCTCATTTGGTGGCACATAGTTAGGGACATTGATGTTTAGCTTCAAGGGATCATGACTCAACTAACGGAATGAGTCCCAAATCTCTAGTCCTCTTGGTGCTAAGTCATCCCACGAAAACTTTAAAAACATATCTTACAATTATAAGTAGCAATCAATAGTAGTAGTTCAAACTTAGAAATATTTCTTGAACATCTTTTTAGGGCATTTATCATCATACTTATACATTTTGTTAAACTTAACTTTGAAGCTCTTCGTTAATGCCCTAATCATAGTCATAAATCATATAAGGCTTTTCTTGAAACTAGGTGGGCTTTGCTTTTAAAATGGAACAATCGTAAATCACATAAATCATAAGGAAACTTCCCTTTTAAAGGACTATCAAAACACCCACATTTCATCAACATCAAAATCATCATGTGGTTATCAACATTAGCTCAAACATGCATATATACTTAGTAAAAATAAGCATAGGATATCATGTATATCATTTAATGGCTTCAAACATCATTAAATTTACAAAAACATGCATGGTATCTTAAAGGAACTTAAAGAAAAGGTAAAAAAAACTTGAAAAAGAACTTTATGGGTGGAAGGTTACCCATAAATGGACTCACGTACCTTGGGTGAACTAGAGAGAAACAAACTTATAGGATTGAGGAAAAATATAAAAACCCTAGTCCTTGCCTTGTCTTGAGAGCCTCTTTCTTGCCTTAGAATTTTTTAGAATAAAGAATGATGGAGTGAATGGAGGGATTAAGGCTTGGAAACTGATATAGGGCCCATTTCCCATCCCAAAATGACAATTTAAGAATAGAAACAACAGAAATGACCAAGCCCCTTAATAACAATTATCGAATTCAACTTATAGAACCTCGATTACTGGTCGTAAGTCATTCTACGGGCCATAGGTCCCTTTATCTAATGACACTTTTGAAATTCCTAAGAATCCATCTTTGTTGGACTTAAAGCTACGGAACCTTGTTATCGATCGTATACCTTTCCATAGGTCGTCTGATACCTCGTGAGTCACCCTTCAACAAACTCCAAATTTTCTTCATGTCTGGGGTCCCACACACGAAATCTCCTATGAGCCATCCCTTTGTTCGTGGGTTACCCCACACTTGAAAATATTTTCCCTTTCCTGAAGTTCATATTCAAAGGAAAAACTTACAGGTCGTATGTGAACTTACAGGTTGTATGTGAATTTATGGGTCATAAGTGCCCCTCATAAACCAGACTTCATGTTATTTTCTATATAACTTTTCTGTACTTAGGGATCCTAAATTGGGGATCGTTATAACATCACATCAAAAACACATAAAATTCTAAGTTTAAAGCATCAAAAGTATCGTATTTTGGAGGCACATCAACACCTTCAACTTAAAATTATTGATTGTCCTCAAGTGATGAACTCAATCTAACATAAGCAATACAACACCACATAAACCTCAATCTCATGACATACATCAACTCTCACTCAATCATAGATACCCGACCAAAATCATCAGTGTGTATATAATATAGTTATCAAATAAATACATACGGATCAATACACGACAGTACAACTATGATAAATAAGTCAATGCTCATAATCAACACTCATCGAAATAGCCGACAATCAAAAATATAATTCCAGTGCCCTTACAAAAAGAAGTTCCACGTCTCATTCAAAGTGATATGCTTAAATTCAATACTCAGGATTGACAAAAACTCTCACACTCATAAAACATATTTGAATATTGTATACAATACCATAGGTTTTCCTCTATATCATTACCATGACCTTCGACTAATTGGACTAGGATCACTATAGGACTTTCTTAGCTTGTAACGTAGGCGCAGGGGCTTCAATAAGACATTTTTGGAATATAGTGACTAAGGTCCCTCCTTGAAACTACATTATTTCACACTTTTGACCTACCAATATTGATATTTTTAACTCATTTATTCCCTCTTCCTTTTTCAAACACTTTTAGGTGCCTTATTCTAATTTTCAGCTCATTGCCTTTTATTTTTCTCAGTTTGTTTCACTTTTCAGCTCATATTTTTGGCATTTATTTATTTTTCTCACACCCACTTAATATTTTACCCTTTTTCATTGTATTCTTACGCTTCTTTCCCCGTCTTGTTGGGATTACTTTGCAACATCTACTCTCAACTTAGGCTTTTGGCCAAAGTTGAGGTGCACAATATCCAACCTCTAAACCAGGGTCACTTTTTGGTAGCCACCCTAAACTTAGGCTTTTAGCCTAAGTCGAGGTACATAATATTCAAGGAAGGACCAGGGCCAAATTTAGGATTTCACAGACAAAGATTTGGTTACTCATGTATTTACAAAGAAAGAGTACATATAAGGCTCAAATATTCGGAACAAGGGATACACACTGCATTTGTTTTGTTATTTTAGGCTAATTGGACTAATATAAATAATGGCCTATGATCCTTTACTAACCAACTAACCTACAGTCTCAGTTAGAGTAACAGGAAAAGTTCTAGATTGAAACACAATATTAGAATCATGCAAATAACGCTCAGACACACTTGGAACTCAATACAATGTCAATACAAACCCTCGAATCATGCTTTTTATCCCAATTAAGCCCTATCTTGTCAGAAAAAACATTGTTAATCACTGATTCAATATGGTTGTTATCAAAACTACCTAATAACACATCATAAAAAATAGAGGGGTACCATTTTTCAATAAAAACTAATATATGCCACAAATATTAGTACAATATTCTACTAGTACTACTTACACATTCTAAACATGCTGGTTCAACAGAAAATAAATGTCCCTAGGGAAAGAACATAGATAAGAAAACCCTGCAGACTCAAAAATTAGGATAGATATAGGTCTTGGTTACTCAGACTTCTCTAAGGCCTAAAACTGCCAACACCCCATCAAACAATAATTGTATTGTCCTTAATGCAACAAAACAAAACAAAATATAACATTAAGGTCAAAAAGGGACATACTTGGGCGCCTAAGTGCCAGTGTAAATCTGTGTATCATCACCCGTAGCCTGTTGGGTAGTCTTTCAGTAGTGGCGGCATATCCGGAGGGTCCAACACCCCTTACCAATTCCTGCTCACGTTCCTGCTACTCTATCTTATCTACAATTGAGGCTCGTCTGGCAGCCTTTATGTGCTTACTTTCCAGACTCTCTGTCTCTTATCTAGCAGTATCAGAATCATCAGAATCAAGACAAGACCTATTCCTAGAGGCGCAGGCTGGCAGATCATCAACAAATAAATTAACCACCTCTGAAGTAACATCAATCATGGGGATCAGTAGAGGTGTTGAAGACGTTGCTCTCATATCCACTTAGAGCTACTCGATCTCTTCTCGGATGGTTGTCATTTTTGGAGTCTGGGTTGATCTGAGGCTTTTCTCCACTCACCTCATGAATGCATCTACATTGCTGTGAAATGATGCGAGTCTCTCCTCAATAGCGGCTATGAAATGCGTCTATATGCTCTCGTTAGACTTTGTAATAGCCTTATGAACCCAAGGCAAAATCTATTGCAGTAACTGAGTCAACTGAGACTCAATACGAACTTGTCTTTGCACTACAGCTTGTATAGACTCTACAAACACGTAAACCATGCATACGATCTAAGGACGCATGGGTATGACCTTTTGCCTAACAGATGAAGTCGTAGTGGGCCCCATTTACTCTTCAATCTCAGTTTATGAAGGCCTATCGGTCTCTGTAGCAGCAGTAGTGGAGGAAATGGGCTCAGGCTGAGGTGCCTCAAAAAGCAACTCTAGTAATCGAGGTTACGATGCTCACCAAATGACCATAGAATTCTCATCAGTCCTAATCAGGCTAGCATTCTAAGTTCTCTAAACCTCGATTATCATATCCATATTGGGTAGGATCTCTACCACTACCTCTATACATAAGCGGTGAATCAAACATGAGAATGAAATTGACCTAGATCTTTTTCGAGAACGCTCGTGTATCTCCTTCATTATACATTAAAAAAACCAATATCATAGCCAACAATAATTTTTAAAACCAATATAGCATGATCCATTATCAAAGTATTATCTGCCTGAGTTGGCCTGATCCGCGTACGTACAACAACCCACAAATATTTACTGGCAAAGTTGAACAAAGCATTCACTGTTGGCACAAAACTAGATATCCAGTCAAGGTAATGGCCCGACTAAGCTATATAGTCGAATATCCACTTCATTAGAATGGCTTTTTAGGCCATATCTCTCATTAAAACTCGATCCCTAGTCTGCCCCAACCTATAATCATACTCTGTTATCATTATCGAGGCCTGGTACATAGGACCAAATAGGAATTTATGGATAGTGGCCTTAGATAGATCAACTGGAACTTAGTGCACCATCGTTTATGTCAACAGGGGCTATGAAAGGGGCTTTCCCTACTTTGGGGTTGCCTCGATGATGGTAGCAGCATAAGATGCAAAAAAGATCTCAAACTAGTGTCGGGGAGCACTTCCCTGATAGAGATGCTAACCAATCTAAGTGGTACTAGGCCATGGTGTCTCAGAGTATGGGAGCACTTTCGAACCCAGAAGTAACGATCCTTAGCTCTTAAAATATAGTATAGGCCTATTGGGCCCTGTCGTCCTGCAAGACATCCTCTTTATATATATCATGCATACCCCAGACACACCAATATCTCATCAATCCAGCTGCAAGGGTTGGTGTTGGGATATACGTCGTAGACTTTGATCCTGACTCCTCCTTTTAATCGGAGCCACCTCTAGCTCTGGAACCCGATCTAGACTCCACTGCAGAGGCAGTTATCTAGATCGAGCTACTCTATTGTAGACGTCCCTCTTCAAACTAGGGAGGCTGAGAACTATAGCCTATGTTTGGGCTGGCACTATCTGTTTAGATGTCGCCCTGGTATGCCGCCACTCAATACCCTTGTCTGGCTGGACGTTGAGCACCTTTAAGAAACCATTGGCCTCGGAGTTTGTACGCTCATCAAGTAGTCGGGCCTACACGACCTGCATCTTATCTCTCTTGGGATGGGGGGCTATGGTACCTGAGAACACAATAATATACATACACATGAGTCCCAAGAATGCAAAAAAGAAAAACAAATAGTTAAGAAAAAATATTCACATAAAAGACCTACGAAGGCTCACCTATGGGTCGTAGGGTAAACTACGGGTCGTAAAGGGCCTTCATAGGAATAGGGCACAATAACTTTAGCTACTGGAAGTGTACTTATGGACCCAGTCATGACCCATAACATGAACTACAAGTCATAGACTAGGACATAGGTACAACATCAGAAATCAATTCTTGCAGGGATGAAACCTACTTATGGGTCATAGTTTGAACTACAACTCGTAAAGAAGTTTTTCTGGAAACTTCCTGGAAATTTCAAGTAGCTGATATTTACTTACGCAGGGCAAATACGATCCGTGGCTTAAACCACAGTCCGTAAAAGACCCTTATACTTTTGAAAAATAGCACCCTAACTTTCCTAAATCACCATTCGATCCCATTATGTCAATATACAACTAAAATTCCAGCAAAGTCCTAGTCAAGTGAAATTTAAATGATTATTCAAGCACAATGAGTAGGTCACAATAATAGGGTACATAAAATTAAACAACATCGAAGAAATGGAAGTCAAACCAAGTTACATAATTCCAACATACAATCCATGCATTCCAATTTAACAAAAATACATACAAGAGCAAATTACCACCAACCAATCCTAAGACTCACGCATAGCCTTTAACCATCAACTCGATCAGAGTACATGTGAACATCAAACAACTACCATTTGACCAATTTTTTATGCCATCATTCAATTCATGTAACCACTTGATTGATTCTAACAAGACCATTCAGTATAACGCAGACGCCAAGGGATTGCATGATTTCAAACAATGATACTGATTTCAAGGCCAATATATGAAATCAAATTGTGACAAGTACATAAGACAGTCAATTCACAGACAACACTAAATATTAGGGCAAAATAAATATAATATTCAACCTCATTAGCCTCTCAAACTAATAATACAATATTCCAGCAAAAAAATAAAAAGTCAAAAGGAGTATATATCAGATTAGTGAGTCAAAAACCAAGAAAACTAGTGAAAAATGAAATTCTTGAAGCCCTAGGTTCACTGGAATAGTGATTCTGTCATCGGAATTTGGGTGAAAAACTAGTTGGAAAGTATTGCAGAGCTCGAATAGTGGTCTAAAATTTGGTATAAAGGGGTAGGGTTTGGTACGGTGTGTCATTTGAAAGAAAATAAGGGGTAACTGAATTATCCCTCTTTTATTTCACATTTTATGGGTTGGGTTTAAGTGGGATTCTGATCCCACAAAACATCAATTATGAGCCATATAAGGTGTTATGGCCGGTAAGATATGGTCTCGTGATTTTAAAATTGTTATTCTAAAGTCTTGACATTGACGAAGCCACCTAGGGGTTGTAGGCTGACCTATGGCTCGCAGGTTAGGTTCGTAAGTTCCCTAACACTCTACAAAATTTTAGAGTCATACCTGGAGTTCACGAACCCTATTCACGACCTGTATATTTGTCTATGGACTGTAAAGTTGGCTCATGGAGTGTAATGCACCAATTTTTGCTCACTAGAAATGGTTCTACGAGTCAATATACAGGTCATGGTGAAAACCATGGCCCGTGGAACCAACCATAGAACCAACTCTTCTTACTTTTTGTACTGGTTTATTGCCTTAACCATGTTCCTGCACATTATCAACAAAATAAATTATTACCCTATAATTTTTCAGTCTGTGGGTACAAAATTACAAAAGAGAAACATTTAAATTAAACTACCTATGAGTCCAAAAAGCAAAACTAACACAGGTACATAAAAATTAAAGTTAATATCTTAGGTTACCTCCCATGTAGTGTCTGATTTGTTATCGTGGCACGACTTATAATACTCGATTACTTAGACTTCTTCAAGGTTCCATACATCCACTATTTGTACTTCATCAGCATAGCCAAAATATGGTTTGATTCTTTGTCCATTCACTTTGAATCTCGTGCCATCTTTCTTCTCTAACTCAAAAATCTCATGGAAGAAAACATGTATAACTTTGAAGGGTCCCACCTATTTGGACTTGAGTTTTCCAAGAAATAACTTCAACTTTGAATTGAATAGCAAAACCAAGTCTCCTGGTGTGAACTGGAAAAACTGAGTGTGACGTTCATGATACAACAAAACTGAGCTTTTATATGCCCTCAGATGAAACTCATCATGTTTGTTGAGTTGGCTCAGTCTTGAGTTTAACGCATCACTCCCATCTAAATTCAGCTTCTTGAGAGCTCACATCGCCTTGTGCTCAATCTCAACAGGTAAGTAGTAAGCTTTACCAAATACAAGTTGGTAAGGAGATATACCTATGGGAGTTTTGAATGTTGTTCGGTATGCCCACAATGCATTATCAAGCCTTTGTGACCAATTTTTCCGGTTAGTATTCACAGTCTTGAATAGAATCTGTTTAATCTCACTATTAGATACCTTAACTTGCCCACTTTTCTAAGGATGGTAAGGCGTTGCAGCTTTATGCTTCACCCCAAACATCTCAAGGAGAGCTTTGAACAACCTGTTGAAAAAATGGGAACCTCCATCGCTGATGATCACCCGAGGAGTGCCAAACCGAGAGAATACGATTCTTTTGAGGAATGTCGTTATACTTTTACCTTTATTCTTGGGAAGCACAACCACCTCCACCCATTAGGAGATAGTCCACAACAACAAAAATATACTTATTCCCATAAGAACTGATGTACAGTCGCATAAAGTTTATACCCCAAACATCGAACAACTGATTTACCATGATGGGGTTAAATGGGAGCTCATGCTTTTGTGAAACACCACCCTCTTTCTAGCACTTATCATAGGCCACCTCTCCCACTCTATCAAGAATCCCAAAAAGACTAATGAACCTCGAGTTGAGCATGCCGTTCTTCCCGAATCTCATAACACCCTTCAAAGGTGAGACTTTCAACCAAACCATATCACCAACCACGAACTTCAAAGGTCGAACCCGCCTATCAGCATAACTCTTTTGGTGACTTTAGGTTACCACCAATCTACTCTGAATCAACTGTACCCGCTTAAGATCATCCCTCAACATATCAACACCCATACTCACCACCGCTACTATGTCAAACCAACTATGGGCGATCTACAGATCCATCCATACAAGTCCTCAAAATGAGCCATCTGAATGTTAGAATGATAATTGTTATTGTATGCAAACTTTGCCAAGAACAAGTGTTGATCTCATATAACTCTAAATTCAATAACACAGGCTCGGAGCATATCCTCTAATACTTGAATGGTCCTCTTGGACTGACCGTCACTCTCGGGGTGAAAAGTTATACTCAAATGCAAATGGGTACATAAACTAAGATGTAAGGCCCTCCAAAAGTGTAAAGTAAACAATGAGCCTCGATAGACACCGGGACCCCATGAACCCTTACTATCTAACTAATATAAAGTTGGGTCAGTCTCTCAACTGTATACTTCACTTTGACTGGAATGAAGTGGGTAGACTTGGTCAATCGATCCATCACTATCCAAATAGAATCAAAACCCCTGATAGTAGGAGGTAAGCCAACAATGAAGTCCATGGAAATGCGCTCCCACTCCCACTCAGGAATGGGCATCTATTAAAGCTCCCCACCTTGCCTCAAGTGTTCATATTTGACCAGCTGACATGCCAATCACCTGGATACAAACTCTAAAACGTCTCTCTTCATACTGGGCCACCAATATTGCTGACTCAGATCATGGTACATCTTCAGTGCCCTTGGATGAGTAGAATATCTAGCACAATGAGCCTCCTCAAGTATTAATCTGATCAAATCACCCACCTTAGTCACACAGATATGACTATCAATCTTTAAAACACCATCAGAATCAAGCACTGCCTCTCTAGCTTCACCTCTAGTCACTTTATCCTGGATAATACACAACTTCTCATCCTCAAACTGCCTCTCATGAATCTGATCCATCAAAGATGAGCAAGTCTCAATGGTAGTAAGCACTCCACCTTTCTCTAAAATCTGCAACCTCACCAACCCATTAGCCAATCTTTGAAAATCTCTAGCCAACAATCATTCCTCAACCTAGATAGCTACTAAAATCCCCATGCTGGAAGCCTTCCTACTCAGTGCATTGGCCACCACATTGGCCTTCCCGGGAGGATAGAGAATAGTCAAGTCATAATCTTTTAGAAGTTCAATCCACCTTCTTTGTCTTAGATTTAGATCTCTTTGACTAAAGATATATTGTAGGTTGTGATGGTCAGTGAAGATCTCACAATGGACTTCATATAGATAGTGATGCCATGACTTCAACACAAACACAACTGCAGCCAACTCCAAATCAAGAGTGGCATAGTTCTTCTCATAGGTCTTCAACTGTGTAGAAGCATAAGCAATAACCTTTCCTTTCTGCATCAACACACCACCTAGCCCTACTCCTGAAGCATCATAATAAAGAGTGAAATCAATATCCTCCTCTAATAGATAAGAATAGGAGTTGTAGTCAACAATAACTTGAGCTTTTGTAAGATCTCTTCACACTCATCAAACTAATGAAATACCATATTCTTCTGAGTAAGTCTAGTCAGTGGATCTACAATAATGGATAAACCCCAAAGAAAATGGCCAAAATAACAAGCCAAACCCACAAACTGTGAATCTTTGTAATTGAGGTAGGCCTAGTCCAACCACGAACGACCTCAATCATCACTGGATCAACCCAAATTACCTCCTTGGAAACCACGTGCCCCAAGAATGCTACTAAGCTCAACCAAAACTTGCACTTAGTGAATTTTACATACAGCTTCTCCTCCCTGAGCCTCTAGAGTACAATCCTCCAGTGCCTCACATGGTCCTCCTCGGTCTTGGATTAGACCAAGATATCATCGACGAACACAATCATGAATGAATCTAGATACAGTTGAAACACCCTATTCATCAACTCCATAAATGTTGCAAGATCGCTTTTTCATTTTTTGAAGTATTTTCTCTCTCTAAAATTCTCACTCTAAAATTCGCTCTCAATTTTGGTTCTACTCCGGATCGCCGGAATGGCGCGTTCGTCGCCACCGGGGGGCCCACGGCCGCCGGAACCCGACCCCGAGGTTCCTCACATACAGGAACAACATCGAAAATATACACTATCCCATGATTCACCTCCTGATTCGGAGAATCTGTTGAACAGCCCTGCGATCGCTGCTACAGTACTCGAGGATGAACTTCGGCGAGCTCAAGAACTCGTTGCAATGGCAAACTCCGGGATGATTCGGGTTATCCCAGGTGGTGGAATGGTTTCCACTCACGATAATCTTCGTCCCCCCCAATTTTCAAGCATTTACACTGATCCAATTGGGAGATCGAGCATGCGACGTGGGGGCGAGGTTACTGCTTTTCGCGAAGCTCCTACACGCTCCGGTGGGGTGATTCGACAGAAACCAGTGGGGGATTCGTGTTCACCACCTCAAGGTGCCCCTCCTCAACAAATTTCACAACATTCCACCAACCCTAACGCCGGGGAACAATTTTCCGGCAACCCTGCCGGAGCTCCGGCGACATTCACGGCCCAACAGCTGCACAAACACGACCCCCAGGCCTTACAGGATCATCCTAACCAAAATTATCCCATTTATAATGAGCCAAAATCCCGTAATGCTCAAGATAGAGCTCCGGCGCCGCCACAGAATTCCGGGAACAACACAAATCTCCACTTTGTTCAAAATCAAGGTAACATTCATGCTTCTAGAAAGGAAAATGTTACACAATCCACTCCTCTTCTGGGAACTGGTAATGATGGGATGGCCACTGCTAGAGAGAACTCCCAGCAGTCGAAACTTGTTGTTGCAGCCAGCAACAACATTCTATTGGATCATAGACCAACTAACGAATCAGCATCCCTAGCAGGTAAGTATGTTAATCTCTGTGATGTTCATAAGTTGCACCCAACCTTGAATGCTCAGGTCCCTGTTATTTCTAATTTTGTGATGTCGAATTTGAATAATGATATGAAGTGTGTTTCTGGAAATGCTTCATTGTTGGCTGTGCAAAATGATTGTAACAATAGTATTCCCCAACAAGTCCCCACCAAGGATATTGCATCCTTGGCTGATAAGGTTGATCAAATTCCTGTATTTCTTGCTTGTTCGAATCAAGATGCTGGCCAGGACCAAGGATGTTTGAATTTGAATGTGCAGAATGAGCCAAGTCCTGTCCCATCTGGTAAGACTCATGAAAGTGCTCAAAATTATGTTGTGGAGGGAGGTAATCCTGCTGTAGTGTTACAGACTAATGGTCTTGCTGTTAGAGTGCTAAATGATTATGTTGAGGGGACTAATTTGGCCAAGGATGTTAGGAATAATCCTCCTCCCCAAAGACCTATTGACCTTACCAAATTAACCTCCAACTTTCATCCCAACAAATCCTCTGACCATACTGCCAAACAAGTTGCACCTCCATATACCAAATCTGGAACTAAACCTCAATCTCAGTCCCAAAAAACCAACTCCTTTAACCAGAATCAGCAAACTCCTGAACCTGCTCCTTTCACCATTGTCCAATCTTATGCCTCTAAACTTAGAGCTAATCAGGCTAATAATGAAGTCCCCATCAAGCTTGTTTCTCCTGTCTTTACCTCTAGACAAGGCTACCCAGCTGTCATATTTAATGAAGAATATTATGAGAAAAAGCTTGCTGCATCATGCAAACACACCCTTATTGGAAAATTCTCTAACACCATGCCCAGGCTGGAATTGATTAGGAAAAGCTTCATCCAACAAACTGAGCTCACTGGAGGGGTGAAGATTGCTCATTTCAACTCAAGACACATCTACATTGACCTTGATAATGATGAGGACCATGGCAATGTGTGGTCCAAACAGAGAATGTTCATAGAAGGACAACTTATGAGACTCCAACTTTGGACTTTTGATTTCACTCCTGAAAAAGAGACTCCATTTGTTCCTGTCTGGGTAACCCTCCCTGAGTTGCCATGGCATTGCTATAATAAGGAGTTCATAACTGCCCTTTTAGCTCCTATTGGCAAAGTCCTTTATTTGGATGCTGCATCTATATAGAAAACAAGAGGCAGTGTGGCAAAAGTGAAGATCCAGATAAATATCACTAAAGATAGGCCATCACACATATGGGTTGGTACCAAGGAGTCTAACCATTCTATTGGGAGATGGCAACAGGTTCAATATGAGGCTATTCCAGACTATTGTTCCTATTGTGCTCATCAAGGACATCTCATTCATGTGTGTACTGTGAAGAAAAGGGATGAGGAGGAAAAGAGAAGGAAAGAAGCTGAAGAACTAAACAAAATTGTAAAATCTGATTCTGTCTTAGAATCAGAACCAAACTTGGACAGTACTACTAACCCTCCTAATGTTTATGATGATGCAGGTATAGAAGTAGAAGCACAGGGAAGCAAAAAAGGCAAAGGCAAACAAGCTGATTATAATGATGAATGGCAAAATCAAAAGAGGAAACACAATAAAAATAAAAAGCCTATGGGTCCTCAAAAGTTTTATGCCCAACAGGTACAAACAAAGCAATGGTCCCCCACAGGTAACAGATTTGAGATTGAAGGAAATCAAGTGGATTGCACAGCTGTGGGAGATCAAGTCTCTGGGGCAGAACCTGAAAAGGCCTTCATGCCTCATGCATCAGATGGTAAGGATCAATCAGGGAACTCTGATGTGGAAGCTCAAGGCATAGGTATTGACTTATCCCCCCATGGGGTCATTGTTCCTGTTGCTTCTTGTCAGGAGCAGGATCCCATCCCCCAGGTTATCACCCCCCCCTTCCCCATCCCACATACCCCCTGGTCTTGCTGAAGGTTTGGGAGGTCGAGGAGGTTTGACTTGTGATGAGGAGAGCCAATCTAACATGCAGGATGGGGATACCAAGGGTGGGACTGAATCTCCTAATAAGCTAAACCCCTCACCCTCTTGTCCTTCTACAAATGCTGGTCACCATGCCACAGATCTGCAGGCCCATAATGAGCAACAACTCCCTCAGGCTGGCTGTGGGAACACTATGGGAAATATAGCCAGTGATAGCACCAATGCCTCCAAGGCTAAGAATAATAAGCCTAGTAAGAAAAAGAGAGACTACCTAAAGAAAAGAAGTGATGGCAATTATACTCCTCAGACAGCTGGTTCTGCTGAAAGGAATGTGTGTAAACAGTTTGTCCTTGTCAATGAGGAGACCCCTATTGATCACAGCTATCAACAGAAGCAAGCATGGATTAATTCAGATGAGCTGAATTGCAATCTCAACACTAGCACTAGTAAGCAGGTGGAGTTAGATGAGTATGAGGTCCAAAATTCAGAGGATGAATTAGACCAACATAGAATGCCCATAGAGGATAATGATGATGAAGAAGCTGATGACACTGCTGAACATGCTCACAAAGCCAATTCTTCCTCATGTGACAGTGAGGAGGAGGAGGTCCAAAATGCTACTAGGAATCAGGGGTTGTCCCCTAGAGGATTCCACCATGCAGGTCCTTCTCTCAAGCAGACTAGCCCCTCCCATTCTGCCCCTGTGCAGATCAGCAGGCCCAAGACAAGACTCCAAACCTCTAAAATTAAAAGATGATTAAGAGTCTTATATGGAATGTGAGGGGTATCACCACCAAAGGAGTTCTGGATAGACTTATAAATCTCAAAAAGATTCAGCAACTTGACATTATTGTTATCCTGGAACCTTTCTCCAACAACATTCATCTTCAGGCTTTCAAAACCATCCTCAACATGGATAATGCTATTAACAATCCAAATGGTAAAATTTGGATGTTTTGGTCTAAGGAGGTTGATTGTACTGTTATTCATAATGGAGATCAAGACATTACTTGTAATGTCTCTTTTGATAAATGGCCCAATCTCTGCAAGTTTACCTTTGTCTATGCCAAGTGCAAAGATTCCCTCAGAAGGCCTTTGTGGGACAACATGCTAGCCAACTCCAATACTAGCTTACCTTGGTGTACTGTGGGGGATTTCAATGTTATCTCCTGCCCTGAGGAAAAATTAGGGGGTCTTCCTTACAATATGGTTAAGAGTTTTGAGTTCATTGCTGTCTCTGAAGCCTGTGGACTTATGGATGTTGGTTTCACTGGTCATAATTTCACTTGGTGTAATCATAGGGAGGTTGGGGCTATGGTTTGGAAAAGACTTGATAGAGCGATGGTTAATGATCACTGGCTCAACTTAATGCCTCCCACCACTGTGACCCATTTATCTAGTACTGGTTCTGATCACTGTCCTCTTCTTCTAGAGATGACAGAATCTACCCTTTCCCCCCCTAAGTACTTCAAATTTCTTAATTGTTGGGCTGATCATCAGGATTTCCTGGGGGTGATTGAAAAGAACTGGGCTGGCTATATCTCTGGTGATCCTATGTGGAATTTTCATCAAAAACTTAAAAAAGTTTCTTCATCTCTCAGTAGCTGGTCTAAGGAGGTGTTTGGGGATATTTTTAGCAAGGTGAAAGAGTTTGAACAACTTGCCAAACATGCAGAGGAGGATCTTATTAATGACAATTCTGACCATAACAGGAGCAAGCTTCACCTTGTCAATGCCAAGTATATCAATTATATGAAATATGAGCACTCCATTCTCAAGCAAAAGACTCAGTTGCACTGGTTCCAGGATGGGGATGTGAACTCCAGCTACTTCCATGCCTTGATTAGGGGAAGGAGAAAGAGACTCTTCATCCACAGAATTATGGATAAAAATGGTGTTTGGGTGCAAGGTGAGGAGCAAGTTGCCAATGCAGTGACTGACTATTTCCAGGAGGTCTTTACTGGGGAGGATAATCATGTAGATGATCATATTCTGCAGTGTATTCCCAGGCTTATTACAGAAGATCAGAACTTATCTCTTGAGAGGTGCCCCTCTATGTCAGAGCTTAAGGAGGTTGTATTCTCCATGAATCCAAACTCCTCTGCAGGGCCTGATGGTTTCAATGGAAGATTCTACCAGGTTTGTTGGGATATTATCAAAGAGGACCTGCTGGCTGTGGTTAATGCTTTTTTCTGTGGCAGAAGGATCCCCAAATATTTTTCTCACACTTGCCTGGTCCTGATTCCTAAGATCCCTAATCCTAACAGCATCTCTGAGTTTAGGCCTATCAGCCTTAGCAACTTCATTTGCAATATTATTTTCAAGTTCTTATGTATCAGATTGGCCCCTATTCTGCCTCATATTATCTCCACCAACCAGGCAGGATTTGTTAAGGGAAGAAATATTTCTGAGAACATTATGTTGGCACAGGAAATTATCCATAATATTAAGAAACCTGCTATAGGGGACAATGTGGTGATTAAGTTGGACATGGCCAAGGCATATGACAGGGCTACTTGGTCCTATATCTGCCTTGTCTTGAGAAGGTTTGGGTTCAGTGAATTGTTCATTGACATGGCCTGGAGGACTATGGCTGATAATTGGTACTCTACCATTGTTAATGGAACAAGACATGGTTTCTTCCACTCTTCAAGGGGCTTAAAGCAAGGGGATCCCCTCTCCCCTGCTCTCTTTATTATTGGGGCTGAGGTGCTGTCTAGAATGCTTAATAATCTGACTTCTCACCCCCAGTATCATGGTTTCTTTATGGCCTCTCATGGCCCTCAGGTTACTCACCTCAGTTATGCAGATGACATTATTATCTTTACATCTGGAAGGACTGATACTATTAGCTTGATTATGCAGACCCTTGCTTCCTATGAAGAGACCTCTGGACAGATGATCAACAAGACCAAAAGTCACTTTATGGTATCTGATACTGCCTTGTATAGTAACATTCAAAATATCAGCAGGTTGACTGGCTTCAAGCAGCAATCTGCCCCCTTAACTTACCTTGGATGCCCCATTTATTTTGGGAGACAGAGAGTGATTTATTACTCACCCTTGGTGGCAAAGGTGGTAAACAGAATCACTGGATGGCATGCTAAGATGCTATCCTTTGGAGGGAGAGCTGTGCTTATTAAACATGTCTTACAATCGATCCCTATATACATTCTCTCTGCCACAGCACCACCTGACACTACTCTAAAGCAGCTTCAAGGTCTTATGGCTGATTTCTTTTGGGGATGGAGACAAGAGAAGAAAAAATATCATTGGTCTTCATGGAAGAATTTGAGCTTCCCTTGTCAAGAGGGGGGTATTGGAGTTAGACAGCTTAAAGATGTTGCTACTTCCCTTCAATACAAGCACTGGTGGGAGTTCAGGTCTAAGAAGTCTCTTTGGGGAGATTTTCTAAGGGCCAAGTATTGCCAAAGGGCCAATCCTACAAAGAAAAAGTGGAACACTGGCCAATCCATTACTTGGAAGCAGATGCTTATTCACAGAGACAATATGGAACCCCACATTCAATGGAACATTCATTCTGGCTCTGCCTATTTCTGGTGGGACAACTGGCTTGGGATAGGTCCTTTAGCTCATCACAATCCTAATATCTCTAAATTCAATAATACTAGAGTGGCAGCTTTTTTTCTTCATGGACAATGGAATGTGGATATGGTTATGCAACATGCCCCTATCCATCTGGTAGATGATATTCTTTCCCACAGATTCCAGTATTCTCCAGACACCACTGATAAGGCACTATGGAAGCTCAATACCAGTGGTCTCTTTACTTGTTCATCAGCATGGAACCTTATCAGACAGAAAGGGAACAAGGCTCCTATACATGCTAATATTTGGCACAAATTGATTCCTTTCAAGTGCTCCTTTCATCTTTGGAGAACCTTCAGAGGAAAACTCTTGACAAATGAGAAACTACTTGTTTTTGGACTGCAGCCAACAGACTGTTTTTGTTGCTACAGACCTGGGAGGGACACCATTGAACATATTTTTGCCTCTGGAAATTTTGCTAAGTTTATTTGGAAATCTGTTGCTAGTCCCTTGAGAGTAGGCTGTCATCAGACTCATTTGAGGGACCTGGTTGCGAACTGGTGGAATGCTAGAGGAAAGAATGATGCTCATAAACTTATTCTTCAATCCACTCCTATTCTTGTTTGTTGGAACCTTTGGAAAAATAGATGTGCTTGTAAGTATGGGGGTAATCAGTCTAATGGGGCCAGAGTTAAATTCTCTATCGTTAAGGATACTTGGAACCTCCTCACTACAGCATTTCCTCATATCTCTTGGCCTCTGAAATGGGAAGATATCACCCATTTGGCTGAGAATTGTGTCCATGAGATGAAAATCACCAAAGTTATTTGGCAGCCCCCTTCTAGTGGTGTGGTGAAGCTTAATTCTGATGGTAGTTGCACCCATAATCCTGGAAGTATGGGGTTGGGGGGATCTGCAGGAACATTTCTGGGGACCTTATTTTTGCTTATGCTTTTCATGCCGGGGAAGGGACTAACAACTTGGCTGAGCTAGAGGCTGCTTATTTTGGTCTTCATAGGTGTGCTCTTTTTGGGTTTAACAATGTGATTCTTGAAATGGACTCTCAACTAGCAGTACACTGGATCACTGGACAGACTGCTCCCCCATGGGCTGTCTCACAGGTAATATTAAATATTACATATATTGTCACCTTGTTTTCTACTTTTTTATGCAGGCATGTCTACCGGGAAGCGAACAATGTGGCAGATTCTCTCTCTAAGGAAGGACACAACCATCAGGTACCTCAATTATTTTGGACAGTGCAACAGCTACCAAGGGAAGCAAGAGGTAATTATAGAATGGACAAAGCTGGTTTGGCTTCATTCAGGAGAAGGAAAACAAAACGAATAAAAAAGCCCCCCTGAAACATCTTTGGTCAGCCTTCAAGTATTCAAGATGGACATAATCCTCGGGTTATAGCTGTTCTGAAGACTTAGTATAGGCTAGCTTTAGTTGTTTGTAAGGGGAGAGTCTCCCTTCTTTATGGCTTTCTTAGTTAATTTATTTTGTCTAAGTTTAGCTTTCTTTTTTTATTATGGGTTTCTTAGTTTTTGTGTACGAGAGGAGTCCTCTCATAGGTACTCTTAAACTAGGTTGGCTGTACAATAGAATATGGGGATAAACTGGCTGTCCTTAGTAGGAAGGCTGGGTTATGTACCATCTCTAGGTGGAGGTAAGGTTCATGTCCCCCTCCGGTTTGTATTTTTATTGCTTTTTATTTATAATAAAGCTTGGGGTGTTTCTTAACCCTGGCCGACCAAGAGACTGGGGACCTCTTGGCATAGGTCGAATTCTCTAAAAAAAAAAAAAAAAAAAAAAAAAATGTTGCAAGGACGTTAGTCAAACCAAATGATATAACAAGAAACTCATAGTGGTTATATCTGGTCTGAAAGGCTATCTTGGGTATATCTAAGTGTAAAATATGAAGTTGGTGATACCCTAACCTCAAATCAATCTTAGAAAACAAGGAGGCTCCCTGAAGCTGATCAAATAAGTCATCTATGCGTGGAAGGGAGTACTTGTTCTTGATAATCACTTTGTTCAATTGTCTATAATCAATACACATTCTCATGGACACATTCTTTTTCTTAACAAACAAAATTGGGCACTCCAAGGTGAAACACTGGGGCGAATAAAGCCCTTACTCAATAGATACTGAAGCTGCTCCTTTAGCTCCTTCATCTAGAGCCATCCGATAAGGAGTGATAGAAATGAGATTAGTGTCTTGCTCAAGATCAATAGCATAATCAATGCCCCTGATCAGTAGTAAATACATTTAGAAACTCACCAACCACCATAATACACTCCATAGAAGGTGACACAACAGTAGTGTCACGAATAAAAGACAAATAAAACACCTTCGATCAATCAACTTTTGAGCCTAAATATAAGATATCACTTTTTTAGGATAGGGACCCTTTGAACTAGTCCATTAGATCCTCGGTCTATCTGGCATAGCTAAGGTAATAGTCTTGGAATAACAATCAAGAATAGAAAAATATAAATATAGTTAATCCATACCCAGAGTAACATCAAAATCTACCATATCCAATATAATTAAGTATACCCAAGTCTTATAGCCTGCCAAAGTAACAAGACAGGATCGGTACACCCAATCCACTACTAAGGGCTCTGCTACTAAGGTTGAAACATGAACAAGCATAGATATGGAATCACAAGGCAACTCAAATCTAGAAAAAATAAGTAGATACATATGAATTAGTAGAGATAGGATCAAATAACATAGATGAAGGGCAATGGTAAATCAGAACAATACCTATAATCACAACATCAGAGGCCTCAACCTCAGGCCTTCCTTGTAAATCATAATAATGGCCACCTCAACCTCAAGTCGTAGAAGTTGCTCCCCTACCACCAGAATGGGCAGGAATATCACCTGCTTCTCTACTACCCATACGTCTACCTCTATTAATCTAACCTCTACCACAACCCCTAGTTTGTGGGGATAAACCTCTGGTTGGTGGTGTCAAATCTCTAATTGGTGTTGCAAAGCATATGTAGTGGGGCTTAGAATAAGTTTGTCTAGGGCACTATCGAATTAAATGGTCGGGAGGTCCATACCCTCAACAAGATCTTGGGGTGAACCACTACTATGAAGGAGCTGGAGAGATGTTGTAGTCTCCCGAGATAAACTCTTACCTAAATTGCAGGAATCGCGAGGGCCTCATCCTCTCTCTGAAGCTGGTAAGGTTGCATGAACCCCATGATGCTAAAATGAATTACCTCCTCTAACCATACCTCTTCCCCCTAATGGGGTCCCAAAATTCCTCCCTCTATATCATCTCTACCTCCTTGGCAACACTAACCACGATTAAAAAGAGACTCCATCCCTAGCTACATATAATATCAATTGTCTGATATGAAAAACTAGCTCTCTCATGAATTGGCAAACTCTCTCCGCCTCGATCAGAAGTAAAATTATAGCATGATGGGCCAATTGGCAAAAACAAAGCTCAAACTCTGAAACTGTTATGGTGCCCTACCTCAAACACTCAAATCTCAATTGGCTTTCTTCATAGACACTCTAGGGATAAACTAATCATTGAATGCATCAAAAAACATCTCCTAAATCCTTTGAGGAGACCCAGTTGGAAGGGATCCTGTCTAATTCCTCCAGCACTCCTTGGCTAGCCCACAAAGTTGGAGAGTGATGTATCTCACACCATGAGTCTCTATTATTCCTATGACATCTAGTAACTCTCTACAAGTAGTTAGTAACTCATGTGCATCCTCTTTCTTCCCGCCCTAAAACTGAGATGGGCCATCTTCCGGAATCTCTCATATCTTCGTTGCTCATCATTAGTCAAGGCAGCTACTGGTGAAACCTCAAAAATCAAAGCTGCTAGAGGTTGCTCTACCTAAACCTAGGCCTCGGGGGCTTGCTGTTGATCCTGAGGCTGAACCCTCACCCGGGTCTGTGAAGTACTAGAAGTGTTAGTTGGGCTGCCTTCCAACCTCCAAAGTTTCCAACACACCCAAAACCCTCAAGAGTGTATCCTGAAGTAGTGGTGCCATAATAAACTCATGGGGAACCTGCTCTTGTCTAGGCTTCATAGCTAGCTTAGGGGAGATACCTTGATCATAATCCCTCGTCGATGTGGATCCTCGGCCCCAACCTCTAGCTCGTCCTCTGGAATGACCCCTACCCCTAGTTGTGGTCTCAATAGCAACATCAGGGGATGCCTCTCCTCGACTTGTAACATTAATAGCTTTGGTCCTTGCCATCTATTAAAAGGACACACAAACACAAAGCACCAAACAAAAACCCATGGAAAAATAGATCAAAATGAAGAAAAAGAGAGTTTCCTAATAGTCTTCATAGCCTCCCAAGGATAAGTAACGATCGATTCCACATCAATCCTTAAGCCTCTACTAGACTGGGCTTGTACACATGAGAGACCTATGAACCTGGAGCTTTGATACCAAATTATCATGACCCAAGATAAATATGTGATGGCACTCACCTAACCCACCAAGGTGAGTCATCAAAAAACCCAACTTATCAATAATAACAAAAGCGGAAGATAACAACCTAATATGATTAATATGCAGAAAAAATGAAATACCACTATTCCAAGGATTGGTGTCACGTGTACAAGCCTCTAAATATAGAATTCTCAAATGAAATACAAATAATAATATCTATTCCTCAAATAGAACAAAATATAGAATAGGATCCTCAAATGCCTACTGAAGATATAAGAAGCTACCTCACAAGTAAGCCAAAACCTCGATCTGACTAACAAAAAGTCTAGTGGGATTGATCAGTCTCACAACCTACAAATTGTAGCAAGGGGTGAGCACCAAACAACTAGGTTCTCAACTAAATATAACAAACCTAAAGTAAAGCAATGAAGAACATAAGTAACTTCTAAAATCCCAACCACAATCCACCGAACTATAACCCTGCACTCAGAAAAGTCCAAGCATAATATAATATATAGATCAAGGTAATATAGTTATCCTCATCATCTAACATAGTATCCCAATACATAAGTGTATAAGTAGATTCAACCTTTACTCATAATCAAGAATATGATAAGTATATAATCTAATAAATAATATACAACAGTATCAAATAGATATGATATGAGATGGAGTGGATGTCATGAGATGTATATAATATAATACAATATCAAATAATCATGATGTATGTTTGTCCTAAAATACACATCTGCTGATCAGAAGACTGTCTCAGTTGGAACCCATAGGGTTGTAACAACCCAAATATTTTTGAAATCTACTTATGGTTGGAATTCAATGATGTACTACAATCCATTAATGAGTTTTGGTAGCCACGGGTTGAGTTTAAGTGGCCAAAAGCAAATTGGGCTAGAAAGTGGCCTAGAGGGATAATTTTGAAAGTCAAATTCAAATAGTCATAACTTTTGATGTGGGATGAACCATGTGAGATACGACATATAAAATTGAATCTCTTTGAGTTATATTTACAAAAAAAGTAGTTTCACTCAATTTGGATATCGTATGAGGGAGTATGGCCCACACAGTGAGACTGTCTAAAATTTGGAAGCCATTGGAGATAGGCTCAGAAAAATGGCCAAGGATATTTACACGGACAGTTAAACTTTGAATGGTCCATCTAGGATGTCGTCTGATGTTCCAGTGAGCTTGGGGTGGCTTGGAACCATCCCAAAGCTAAGTGTGGGTTGATGGGACCCTTAACGCGTCGTTTGGTATTTGACGGTCCGTTCACTGCCTCGTTAAGTGGGGAAGTGGCTAAGCCATGGCTTGGTTGATGTTTTTGGGGTTAAGTGAGGTTAAACGGTAGGTGACACGGGTCGTCTCACCTTAGACGATCCTTTTGGTTGCTCGTCAAACGTGACAGTAAGCCCTTCGAGATTTCGTGTGGAAAATTGGCTAAGTACAACTTGACGGCACATTGCACGGCCCGTGTGACCATTTTATGTCACTGTAGCTTCCGTTTGGGTGTTGTTTTCAGTGAAAAGTTCTGGTTTATTAATGGTATGTTCGTGATTTAACATTTCCCTAAGCCCCTTTTTAGTCCCTTAAGGTATCCTAGCCCCTTAATCATCCCCCAAACTCTATTTCATCTATTCAAACTCTCCATCACTCTCTCTTAAGATCCTAAGGCTCTCTTGACCTCCATTGAAGCTAGGTTGTAGAATTTGCGGAAGTAGACTTGATTAAGTTTGATATTGTAGATTGTTTACTTGGATTAAGGTATGTGGGACTTGATTCAAGGATCCTCTTTCATCCTTGAAGATCCTAAGAACCCTAACCCTT
>JBCEWC010002520.1:0-34006 GCA_038996855.1 Solanum aculeatissimum
CCTTTACGCATTATTACCCTGGAAAGAAGGATTACATTTAAAACAAAGTGCTCTAGACTGTAGATTCACGTATTCCCGGTGGGATCGACCCCAACTCTAGTCGGGTTCTATATTTGGACAACGACCGTTTTGCATCTAAGTTGAGGTGTAAATTTGGGCGTATCACTTGGGCATGCTGAGATCATATGCAAAGAAAAAGGATAACAACAACAGGGAGAAGCTCAAGTTGGGAATCAACAGGAGGAAAAACAACTCTTCGTTGCATCGTGTTTTGCATCTAGTATTTTGAGTGAAAGTTGACTTATTGATAGTGGTTGTACGAACCATATGACTAGTGATAAAAAGCTTTTTAGGAAGCTTGGTAGATCAGTTAAATCAAGAGTCAAAATCAGAAATAGAGAATACCTCCCAACGATAGAAAAGAGGACTGTAACAATTGAGAGTTATACAGGTACAAAACTTATTTTTGAAGTTATGTTTGTTCCTGAACTTGATAAAAATTTATTAAGTGTAAAGCAGCTACTCGAAAATGGATTCAAATTATTTTTTGAAGATAATGCGTGTCTGATAATTGATCCAAGTGGTCAGGAGCTATTTAGGATTAAAATGCAAGGCAAAAACTTTTCTTTGAATCCAATGGAGGAAGAACAAATAGCTTTTCCAAGTTAGTCCACCGTTGCAAAAACTTGGCACAAATGGTTAGGTCATTTCCACCATAGGACTCTTTTGTATATGCAGAAAAAGGGGTTGGCAAAAGGATTACCTCCACTTGAAGAAAAACTCCCAAGTTGCGAGGTTTTTCAATTTGATCTTGGAGGTCCCCAAATAACTCCATCATTGAAAGCAAACAAGTATTACATAATTTTTATTGACCATCTAACAAGAATGTATTGGATATACTTCTTAAGATTCAAATCAGAGGTTGCTGAAGTTTTTTGAAAATTCAAAGCTTTGATAGAAAATCAAAGCGGCTGCAAAATACAAGTGCTCAGATCAAATAATGGGACTGAGTACACTTCAGATCAGTTCACAAACTTTTGTGAAGTTGCTAGAATAGAGCATCAACTTAAAATGGAGTAAGTGAAAGGAAGAATAGGACTATCATGGAGATGTCAAGGTGTATGTTGCACGAGAACGAGCTTCCTAAAAAGGTTTGGGTAAAGACAACCAATACTGCTATGTTATTGTTGAATAGGCTGCCTACAAAGGCAATAAATGATCGAACTCCTTTTGAAACTTGGCATGGATACAAACCTTTATTGAAGAACCTCAAGATTTTTGGTTGCTTATGTTTTTCTCACACACCTCTGCCAAGAAGGGATAAACTGAACAATAAGGCAAAACCTGAAATCTTCATTGGCTATAGTTTGCAGTCAAAAGCTTACAGAACTTTTTAATCACAGAATGGAAAAAATTTGGTAAGCAGAGATGTGGTATTTGTTGAGAAAAAGCAATAGGATTGGGATGGAGAAAAATAAGAAAGTGAAGTCAATTAATTGCACAATTTTGAGGAGCGAATTGATTATCTTTCTGTTCGAGGAACTAGATCACTTTCAAATATCTATTAAAGATGCAATGTAATCATATTTGAACCTGCTAAATATGAAGAAGCTAAAAGAGACAAGAAATGGATACTTTCAATGTAGGAGGAGCTAACCGTGATTGAGAAAAATAAGACATGGGAGTTGATTGAAAGTCCTCCAAATAGAAAGATTATTGGTGTTAAATGGGTTTACAAAACTAAGCTAAATGCAGATGGTTCGGTGAGCAAACATAAAGCTAGGCTTGTGGTGAAGGGTTATGCTAAAATTTTCGGTGTGAATTTTTCTGAAACATTTGCATCAGTCGCAAGACTTGACACAATTAGGCTTCTTTTGGCAATTGCAGCACAAAAGGGTTGGAAAATCTACTACTGGATGTTCAATTAACTTTTCTGAATGATTTCTTGCAGGAAGAAATCTATGTTGAGCAGCCTGAAGGGTTTGTTGTGGAAGGACAGGAACACAAAGTCTATTTGCTGAAAAAGGCCCTTAATGGATTAAAGCAAGTTCCAAGAGCTTGGTACAGTAGAATCAATGGTTATCTTTCTGACTTAGGTTTTCAGAAAAGCCTAAGTGAATCAACTTTTTATATAAAATATGTTAACTCTGACGTTACTATAAGTTCTCTATATGTTGATGATCTTTTGGTAACAGGAAGTAATGTTGTGCTCATAAAAGAGTTAAAAAGGGAGATGATGAAAGTCTTTGAAATGATGAATCTTGGAGAGATGACTTTCTTTCTTGGAATGGAGATTAAACAATTCCAAGATCACATATTCATTTGTCAGAGGAAGTATGCAAAAGAAATTTTGTGAAAATTTAGAACGGACAAGTGCAAAAGTATAAGAACGCCTATGAATCAAAAGGAGAAGCTAATGAAGGATGATGGTGATGAACGAGTACAAGAAGAAAGCTACAAAAGCTTGATAGGATGTTTGATGTATCTTACAACAACAAGGCCAGATATACTGTATATTGCAAGTGTACTATCCTGATTTTTGAATTCTCCTAGTGATTTGCATATGATAGTTGCAAAAAGGGTACTCAAATATATCAAAGGCGCAATGAGCCATGGAGTTAAATTTAGCAAGTGCCAGAATTTTAAACTTCAAGGATTCTCTGATAGTGATTGGGGTGGTTCTGTTGATGATATGAAAAGTACTTCAGGGTACTATTTTATTTTTGGCATTGGATGTTTTTCTTGGTGTTCAAAAAAATAAGAGATTGTTTCTCAATAAACTGTAGAGGCAGAATTCATTGTTGCCACAACAACGGTCAATCAAGCTTTATCGATAAAGAAAATCTTTTGCGATCTTTGCTTGGAGATGAAGGAAAACACTAAGATATTTGTAGACAACCAAACTGTCATTGTTATTTCTCACAACCCTGTATTTCATAGAAAGACCAAGCATTTCAATGTGAAGCTATATTTTCTTAGAGAAGTGTAAAAGGATGGTCTAGTGAATCTGGTATATTGCAAAACGGAGGAGCAACTGGCTGATATTTTTACAAAAGCTCTTCCGGCCAACAAATTTGAATTCTTGAGAAAGAAACTTAGAGTTTGCAACTCTTGATGCAAGGAGGAGTGTTGAAATTTGCATCATGAGTTGTTGATTGATGTTGAGTTGGCATGATGACATGGTTGCCGATGTGTTTTCTGTTTTCATAAGATAGATTTTCTATTTTAGTTTTC
Source organism: Solanum aculeatissimum (assembly GCA_038996855.1). Lineage (NCBI taxonomy): Eukaryota > Viridiplantae > Streptophyta > Magnoliopsida > Solanales > Solanaceae > Solanum > Solanum aculeatissimum. The sequence goes on from JBCEWC010002520.1 coordinate 3,235, forward strand.
AGTTATGAATTTCCTAGTCTTTATGCATGTAGCTGTTGAAAGATCTAACTCCTACTTCTAGGAAGTTTCAGTTTGAGTTACTGCACCATTTTGCTGCAGATTAGTTAGGATTTCATTGTATTTAATCTATCTCTTTTTTCAACTTAATGAATGACTCTCTTTTCTTCTTTTGTCATATTTTTTTTATCAGTAAAACACCAACAAAATGTATATATGCTATTTTGGTAATAACAAACTTCAAATTAAATTATTGGAATCAAATATTCATTCATCACTTACAATAGTAAACATGTGATATAAATGTACGTATATGTTATCTAGTATATGTGATATGCTTAGAGTCAAATATTTAAGGGAAAATTATATATATATACAAAAAAATAAAAAGTTTACAAAAACAATAGCTCATGTTTTATTTACATAAAAAATAGCCCCAAATCAGTGAAACTATACATGACTATACAATATAGTTATAGAAAGTATACACTGCTATACAACGTATATTACTTATACATGAGTTATACACTAAATATACATTATGATACACAAATATACACTAACTATGCATGCCTATACAACGAGGGTTGAATGCCCAAAATTGTAATAAATAGCCAAAGGTCAACCGGATGACTATTTCTAGTAATTAAAAAAATGAACTTATTTTTTGTGTAAATAATTTTTATCAGTGGGTTGTGGATGTAATTATCCCACTATTTAAATCTAAATAATGTTATACTGCAAGATTTTTTATACACACACATATGATTTATTTTGAAGAATATACAGAATGGATGATACGCAACATACCTTATATGCAATAATAATAATAATAATAATAATAATAATATGTTCAATAAAACAAAATATTGTATACTTTAAATGATATATGAATGACCTATATTATACATACAATAAATAGTATTTAGTTGATAATCCACATCTATAACTAAGAAAGACATACTTAAATAGAGTTTAATGGAAATAATAATGAAACGAATAGGATGGGAAGCTTATTGAATTGGAGATTATTACTCGTTCACTACGAGGGATAATGGATAATTAATTTTGATTTAATTTTATGATGAGTTTATTCTATGTTTGATTAGAGTAAAACTGTGGAATAATTTATCTTGAAATTAATTATTTTGAAATTATAGTATAATTTTTAATTTTTATCTCACATTAAATATGAAATAACAATCTCGAAATAACAAATTCTCCCTTTTTCTAGCTTGCTATTTAGAAAAAAATTACGCGGATAAGTAAATATATACTAGTTAATTAGCTAACATAGTTATAGTTTGAATTAATATAGCTCGCGACAAACATTTAGCTGTAATTACAATTTGAGTTTTGTATAATTCGTGCGATTTATACAAACGTCGTACACGATTATGAAGACTCAAAAATAGATAAATTTACACCAAAAAAATCTTGGCAGGGAATACTTCCTCAAAAATGGAGCCCTATGCAACACAAATTCAAAATAGTCGAGCCCCAAGTTAAATACTAGACACCGATTGGAAAACCAGACTTGCAACAACCCCCGCAAGCCCAGGTGTCATAATCAAGTATGGTAATATAATATGAAGACTCAAAAATAGATAAATTTAGTTTTGATAAGTGTGTAAAATTTGAACCTAATTTAATTTGAACAACTCGGGTACTGGACACAGGAATTCTCATATTTTTATTCTCTATTTGGCCATACAAAAAGAACAATCCACTTTCATTTAGGGCGTTTGGAGAAGCAAAACTGATTGTATTTTTGAATCTTCTTTGCCAGCAGGAAGCCTCACATGACATAAGAACAATGCTCTTGCCAACTTTGAACCATGTCTGAGCTTGGTCAATAAAAGTAGCCAATACCCGTTTGGTGTTGTAATTACAACATATCCCCCACTGCAAGAAGAGGAATAGATCAATACCCTCTATAGGAAATAATAAGTTCTTGATCATAAGTAAGAAATGGTGGTGAGAAGAACCTGACCTGGATAGTTCGATGTAAAGCAAATGATCATTTAAGGATGAACACATTGTGTCTAACAAAGTTCAAATATCAACAACACATGTAACTGCAGCAGCTTTGAACGACTTCTAAAAGCGTATGGCTTTCATTATCTTCAAATAAAATTATGTAATTTTAGAATGAAAAAATAAATCTAAATCAAACTTTGGCAAAAAAAAATATTATGTTGACCGACAACAAGAGTGGAAGGAAGATAAAGAAGTCAGAGCTGAAAATGTAGCCCATGCCCATACCCTGCGAGAAAAGCAAAGAACTAAAAACACAATCTCTACCAGTGTAACTTTAATTTGGCTCCACACTCAACCATGGCATGCATCCTCAAAGATGTTTAATGGTAGTAAGCTATTGTAACTTGAGGACTACTTGTGGGTTACTTTTGGACAATGGTGGTATAAACCAGGTCGCATGTCTACACGATAGCTTTTTCTGGTCAAAGATACTTCCTACTGCTTCATTGCCCCAAGATAGAAAGATGGCTCAAATTGGCTCTTTTTGGACACAAAATGATATAAAGGTTGGTGTCTGGAAATTGAAGGATGGATAAAAATGATTATTTTGGACAGAAAGATAGTAAAGAGGTTGGTCTGAAAGTGGAGACAAATGACCAAGTTCAGATATTCTTTCCATAGGTCTTGGTAGAGCAGGAACTCATAAGAAAGAGCAACAGGCAGAGAAGTAATGAACGAGTGAATGGATGGATATACATTAGGAGCTGGTTTTGAAAGTACAGAGGACAGTATATTCAGAAACCGAGGAAGAACAAGTGAAAAATAAATGCCTCAGGAAGAGGAAGTAGTTGATTGTTGGTTGCACAAATTTGGTCAACAGTATATCCTGCCTCGATATACAATATGCAAAAGAGCTTTACATTGGTGATGAGAATTAGCCATACTAATATATCTAACACCCAGCCCGTCCCATCAGGGCAGCTTCCATGGACATGTGGAAGCATTACGTCTCCATTTACAGTAAGCAAACATTTCAGGTAAAAAGTCATAATCAGGGAGCAAGAACAGAGTGCGGTGTAAGTACCTAAAGATGGTAAAAACACATTCATATTTAATAAGATAAATATGAAACAGGAGAAATTATAGGGCCAAATGATTCTTCTGATAAAGTGGGTAGGGGAAAATGATTGCAAGTCATGTTAAACATAAAAGGAAACTAGGATTTGTGCTAAACTACTTAGAGAAGGGGACTATGGTACAAGACCTTAACATAGTCCAACATAGGAAAAACTAAATCAAACAGAGAACAAAGAGAGGATATAGAATAGGAAGAAAAGCCTAGGATGGCACAATTCAAAATTCAAAACTCAATGAACAATGATGCAGCTCATGTTCAAACAACAACTTACCCAGTGAAATCCTATAAGTGGGGTCTAAGGAGGTAGTGTGTTGGCAAACCTTACCGCTACCTCATAGAGATAGAGAGGTTGTTTCCGGAAGATCCTCCGCTCAAATACAACAGCCTCAAGAGCAGAAAAAAATAATAGATGCAAAACAGCGACTAAAATGATGCAGCTCATGTTCGATGGCTTTTTTTGCAACTGATGAGAGCTCGGTACCATGGAGGAAAAAGCCCAACTTAGAGGGATGGATGACACAAACCCGATGTGTAAGGCTGAGTGATTAATAATTCTCAATTATTACAGTAATTATCCCCTAACTTTACAAATTTTCAATGATCAATTAGTTTCAAAAATTTAAGAACAATAATCCCAACAGGATGAACTTGAAACATGCGAAATTATAGAGGAAAAATAATTCTACGATAAAGTGATTAAGGAAACATAAAAAGAAATGCAGGACAATGTTAAAATACTTAAAAAGGGAAACCAACATGTTCAAACAGAGGAAAAACTAAAAGCAGATATCAATAGATTCAAACAGAGATGTGAAACAGGCGCCCAAAATAGCACAAATGAACAATGGTGCAGGTCATGTTATAATTGATGAGTGTTAGGCAGCATGGAGTAAAACAAAGTCTTGAATTGGAGAATACAAACCTGACGTGTAGGAAGAGCCCGTATTTTATAATGCTCAATGGCTGCCGCCTTGATATCCTGTCTATAGGTGAGAGCTCAACAATCGTTGATCCTTCCAAGCAATTGCACTGATATCTTACCAACTCTATGAGGATCTTGTACTTGAAAGTCTTTAACATAACCTGAGAATGGAATTACAACGTAAACCGCCCCAATATACTGTATCATTTTAATAGGCTTATTCGATTAATAAACAAGATTTCTCTCATATGGGAGGAAGGATCTTAAATAAGAGATTTGCAAGGCAACGCAATGGCTGCTCGTAGAATGATCAATAACACATTAAATACAGATAAACATTCAAAAGCAAATCAGTCTAAACATACGAATACCAGATTTCCTAATTGCCAATTAGTTTCAGCAGAAACATTTCAATTTAATGTTTTATACCAAAACAAAAATATCTACTCCAAAACTACGCGAACCGTTAGTACCTACCTCCATATTTCATCATTTGAAGGAAATTAGCAATAGCATTGGAGATGGGCTGTAGCTCAGCAGAAGCAAATCCTCTCTTTTCCGCATTCACAATTCTCCTCAACGCGTCGTTCAATATTCTCCTCCCCATTTTTACTTTACTGTTTCTTCTCCGGCGACTGTAAAATCCAGACCAGCCGAATACAAATTGCACATCTCATACATTAAAGAGTCGAGGTTTGAACTTAAATTGAAGGGTCAGTAAAGCTTCCAGTACAGATTCCCATCAATTGTCAATGGTGAAAAAGAGTTGAGATAAATCTTGGGCAGAGTCGTGATCATTTAAAATTGGCCTGGAATAATCTAATGCGAAAAACTCAATCGATAGGAAAGTTTTGAACTTGACTAAGTACTAGAAATCTTTTATAAACCTAATACACTTTATACATATAGGAATGAGCCTTAAAATATAGGTACATGCAAGACATTACTAGGTTAAAGCTTATATACTTACGATGAAAAAATTCAAATTGTATGAATAGAGTTATGAGATATTACAATAAATTAGTATAGTATGTGAGAAATTATATTTCTATATGTGTTTAGTACTAGACACTAAACTTTAATTGGGTTAAGTGTCATGATAAAAAGGATGGTAGCATGAAGGCGATGATGATAGGGTTGATATTTGATCTTATAGGTTTGACAGAGTAAGGTGAGGGCTTAAGTAAATGTGAGTGGTACAAGCGTGGTACTACGATCCTTAGATGAGAACAGTGAATTATGACTAAGTCATTAGGTAATGAGAGGTTTAAGAGGTGTATCAAAGATAGTATATGTGTAAAGCTCTAGCCTTTAAATCAATAAGACAGTCCCAAGATATTATTAAATTTGAGAAATTTCTCGTATCTCTCCATAAACTTACAAGAAATAGTAGGTTATCCTGTTGTAACAATTAGGTCTTGAAAGACATACATGAAAAATAAATAATTAATGTTGAAAATAGTAACTATGTTGAAGGTAAAACAAGAAAAATAATGATATATTCAAAATAAAAATCTATTTTTAAAATATTAGACAAGTAAAAATGAACGAACCAAATTATTTCTTTTAAGTAAAAGAATTTCACCATAGGATATAGTATCACATGAGTGCCCGTGATTCTATCCTTTTTTTGGGTTAATTTGTAGAGTAAAATATAAACTCCTATAAAGCTATTAAATAATTTCAAAATTATTATAGTTAAAAATAAGAAAAGTGGTTTATTTCATACATCATATATTAATGAACATAAGAAATAAACCTAGTTATGTAGAAATAAACACCAAATTGATTAGATTCATCATTCACAATTAATTCGAAACCAAATCTTGAACAATTAAAAACATTTTAATTAAGAAAAAATAAAAAAATAATATAAGAACGTGGAAACCTTATCACTATCTCATGAAAACAGAGAGAATATTTCTAAAAGCTTCATGAGGTTTTCACCTTTACATTTGTAAATGTTTTCTGAAAACCTTATCACTACCATACTAGGTTGCACACACTTTACTGTCTTTAGCTTCTACTTTATAAGATTTCACTGAATATATTGTTGTTGTTGCACGTACAACTTAGTCATGTTATACATATTCTATAAAATTAAATCTTTGGGATTTCACTGAATATATTATTGTCGTTGCACGTACAACCTAATCATGTTGTACGTATTCTATGAAGTTAAATCCTTGTCCAAGATGTAGGGATGGCATGATTTTCACTGCATGATGTTCAAAGGAAGCAGTATGTTAGTCAAGTTGGTCCTAAAATGATTGAAGGGAAATGTTTGTTGATGTGCATGTCCCCTTTAAATTCTATGTTCATCACGTGAAACTTCACCATGACCTTGTCCAACATGGCCCACACATATTTAATAATAGACGCGGATTCAAAATTTTGGTTCTTATAAGTTTCGAATTTCACTTCTTTAAAATTATTGTATTCTAGATTAATAATTGAGTTAAGGGTCAAAAATAAATTTAAATTATCTCGATTTTTTGAATTTCACATCTGAATTATTAAAAAAAGTGTGAATTTTTTGCTTGAGATACACCTCAACTAATTTCTGATAATATGTGTATACTCTCTCTTTTCTTTAAAGATTCCATCGTGGCAAATCTAAACAAATTAGTATTAGGTTAAAAGTTAAAACTATCACCGTACAAATTAATTTATTCCAATTGTGACATTCACCATCTTCTTCTCCTAATTCTTAGCTAGTCATGGTCTCGTCTCTGCCGTGACATCAATATTTTTGACTTGAAAAGGAAGGGATTAGGGTTTTAAAGAAGTCATTTAAAAAAATTAATATATCAACAAATAGAGTTGTTATATATGCCAAGTGGATAAAGATTTTATTAACAAACACACCAAAAGCATTTCTAGACAAATATTTGATCTACTCAATATCTCAGTGTGTTTCGATAACTATTGCATAATAGTTCACGTAGAAAGTTCATCTCTCAATAATTCAGATATGAAACTCAATGAAGAGAGATAATTTAGATATATTTTTTATCCTCAACTATTAGTAATTAATTTGAATAACATATTCAATAAATTTCTTAAGATAAATATATTGAGATGGGGACTAGGGAGGTGTTAGAACAAGAATGATTATAGTAGTATAAGGAATTCAAAATAAAATATTGCTTGACTTAGAGGCATGTTAATACGTTTTTCTTAATATAATTGGAGTCTCTTCTACAAGCAAATGGAAGAATAAATAATAATTCTATCTTCGAGATTCAACTAAGCCAAAAAACAAAGAAACCTTCAAAAACGTTGTTCTTCTATTCTTGAATTGGTTAATTCAGCTTCTGATTAATGTCTCTCAAATGTTTTTCAAGGAAATGTGTTTGTTGAAGTGATTATCTTTTCAAAGAAATGCAATACTATTTATAGGAAAAAAAGAAAAAAAATTATCAAGAAAGAGTAATTAATAGGTTCATGAATAATGCAAACAAACATGTATCTTTGAAGAATCTAAAACTTACTCCCTTTGTCCCTTTTTAGTTGTCATATTGCGCTTTTTGGAAGTCAATTTTCAAAGCAAAATTAGATTAAATTAATTTGATATTTTAAAATAAAAATTTGGATATTCAAAAACTACAAGAAAAATATTATTGATTGCAACTTTTTTCATATCAATATGATGAAAAAAAATACATCTTAATATGTTAGTCAAAGTTTATACAATTTGACTTTAAAAATAAAAATTACGACAACTAAAAGAGAATGGAGAGGATAAAAACTAAATGAAGAATGAATTTTCAATAAATATTTATTTCTTTTGAAGATAAAAAAACTTTTATCGGATGAACTGTTCCAAAAAATTAACTGAAATATTAATCCTAACAACATTTAATGTTTTAAAGACTAAAAAAAATGCAAATTTTTATAATTAAAAAAGAAAGATAATGGATCATATGAGTAAATAAATATTTTTCTTGCTTAATTTATTGTATAACCAACATATATCACATTAATTAATAAATATATGATACACGTTTTCATGTATAATTTTAAAATTAAAGTCAAATAATGGAGTATGTAATTTTTACTTTAGTAATTTATTACAAAATCATATTAATAGTAAGTTGTTGCCTAAGGATGTGAAACCTTGACATGGATTTGATTGATAACTTCTTTAGTGCCTATTTATGTCTATTGATGAAAAAAGAGAGATTATAACATGTGTTTAATTATTATGATGACAATTGCATTACGAATTTTTTTTTTTTACTATTTTGTTCTTATTTAATATACATTAATTGTTTTTTAGTTCTTTTGGTTGATCAATTATATTTTTTCAAAATTCATGAACTAAAATAGGAAGAACAATGTCATTTATGCATTGATTTTGTGAAACGACATATATTAATGATCATCTATTTATAGTAAGGACGATATATAAAATGAATCGGAGGGAGTATTAGATTAATTAACCTCCTTTATATAATAGGGATACAAATTAATCATTACACTATATTAAAATGCATGAAGACCATTAAAAATGTTATTTTAATTTTTTGTCATTTATTAAAATACTCTGTTTTAGTTAAAATTATTACAGTATTTATAAACTATTAACATATCTATATTATAAGTAGTTAAATTGAAATTAATAATATTTATTTAATAGCAAAAATTATTTATATATAAATTTTTAATTAACGCGATACATACGTAGAACACATATTATAATAACTACGGAAAGGAAATTTCTTACCATTTTGTGAATTGAAATACATGTCTGTATCTTAGTAGGGAACATAATATTTTAATTTTCAAGCCACCCCAAAGAAAAATCAACCAGTTGTTTGTTTGCCATGTGAAATTTTATACACTTCCTTTTCAATTGCCTTATCTCAAAATAATAGAGGGTCCCTTTTGTCCATTTTATATAATCTCTCCTTGCTTATTAATTATTTAAGCAAAGTCTTTTCTTTTTTTAAAAAAAATCTTATAGTTTGAGCACTTTTTAAGCAATAATAATAAGTACAAAGCACATAATTATCTTTGTCTCAACCTATAATGTTTAAAAATGTTTATATTAAAATTTCTAAAGAGTCCTTTCTTTGTTGGAATATAAATAAATATCTCTCTTTGTTTTGGAACTGTAAAAATTCTCTATATTAATATCAGTATATAGGTTAAATTGTTTACGATTAGCATAAATAATTAATCTTTCCTTTTTTTGCTTCTATCCCTTACAAATGAGAGTTGTACGCGAGGGGAGTTGTTCGGATTCGATGGTAACTAACCGTCACCTCCAAATTTCAATCTTAAAATTGTAAATTCGAGTTACTAAGAGAGTTTGTGGGTTCTCAATAAGGAAAGTCGACTAACAAGGAAATCAATCAATAAAATATTACTTTTTTTTGTCTGATTATTATTACATATTAAATTATTTTATTGAGTAACCACAAATAACTTAGATAGGTATACTATTTTAAGAAAAGCAATAATAATTTTTTTCGCTGAACACTTATACTATATCTATAATATGATTTTAATATATATTACGGAGAACTATTTCGAAAACATGTATAATACAAGTTTTATTGATGGATAATACATTATTTATCACACACTTTAATACACATTACATCAATTTCTTACCAAATAAGCATAATATATTTTTAAACACCTATAATTATATATATTGGATGTATAATTCACTTTTAAATATAAGTGAAGAATCCTAGATTCTTGTGCAGACAAAGCATATGGGTGGTCTTTTTAAGGTCATTAATCATTTGAAGAAGCAATCCCATTTTACATGCAAATTAAGATTAAATTGTCATGCAAAATGTTGATATTGACTCCTATTGTCACCTTTTTTAAGGGCCCTCATGCTATTATCCAAGTACAAAATTTTGCAACATGATTTGACATCTTTTAAATTGATTGCCCAATTTTTCTTGTCTCTCTATAAATAAAGCAAGGGAATTATTTGTATAAAACACACAAATTTCATAAAAATGGCTATTGTTAACCAAAAAACTCATTGGTTCTTGGCCATTTCTTTCTTCTTCATCATCACTTGTCAAGGTAAATATTTAATTATCTCTTTCTTTAATTCATTTTCTAGAATTTATTTTATTTTAACCTTGATTTGGTTTCATTTTTCTATTCTTGTAGCAAGGAATTTGAGAGTGGATCATCATGAATTATTTCATCAAAAGAGTGGCAACCAACAAGTTGTTGTAAGGAATAAAGAGCAAGCAAAGTATGAAGATTCAGTACCAATAGACATAGATTATACTCCAGCTCGAAAGAAACCTCCAATTCATAATTAGGATTTCGAGAATTATCGAGTCATGAATTCAGAATTTAGAGTCAGTGGATATGTGTAAGTGTCATCAATTTTCATATATACTTTGTTTGAGAGCTAGATGCAATTGAATTTTGTCAAATCCGTACATCTAGTCTAGATCCCTATACATGTCACAATGTTATATATGGTGTAGTATTAAGAAAAACTATGAATGGGAAATATATAATCATAGAGGGTAAGGTTTTTGAGAAATTTTATTTGGGAATAAGATGAATATATATATATATATATATATAGAATTAATGTTGATCATGAGACTTTTGTACATTATACACATGAAAGCTTCAAATGATAATTTTGAGAGATGCTTATTTGTAATGTGATGTTGTCCATTTTAATTTGTTTGTCTGATTTTGACTTGGTACATTAAATGTCCGCTACAGTCCATGGGATAAGTTTTGCAGATGCGATCATAAAAAGTAAAAAAGAGAAGATTTTTGAATCTTGCGGTCTTAAGCTAAAGATGTAGAATATATCAAAATACTCTTTAATATTGTGATTTTAAATATGTCATCTGTGAAAAGTTAGAATAAAGAATTGTCAAGATTTTTTTTTTAAAGAGAATAAATAAAATTGAAACAAAGAGAATATATAATTTTAGATATTTTAATATGTATCATAACTCTTAAGTTTGGTGATCTATATTTTGGGCAATGGGTGCATCTTATTTGAGTATTTTCAGATTTATATTTCTTATTTTATCCCTTTTATTTTTTGTTCTTGTTTTTCCCTTACCCTCTGTTTGGATGGTGGTTTGCCATGATTATTTTATAATGTATGGTATGGTATGGCACGGTACAGTACAGTACAATATAATGTTTGGATAGATTGTATAGTTTGCTACTGTTTAATAATAATTTGGAAAAATGATTAAAAATACCCTTGAACTATTTGAAATGGAGCAGAAATACTCCTCCGTTACGTTTTGAGTACTCAAAAATACCCCTCTCTCTAACGGAAATAAAAAGAGGTAAATATACTTCTGAACTATCAAAAATAGAGCAAAAATACCCTTTGGTTAGATTTTGGTTCAAAAATATCCCTCCTTTAAAATTTTACAAAAAAAAATACATAATGAAATGACACCATGCATGTTATGTGGACAAAAAGCGTCACGTGAAGCCCCATTTAGGGACCCAAGAGGTTTTCTCCTTGGATATTAGGTACGAGACTAGTCTTTTCATGTCAAAAGAGATTGTTATTTCACTTGCAAACGTTTCAAAAAGTCAATCTTTGAATGCTAACATTTATTCATCCTCGTTATAATTATTGCCTCCTCCTTAATTAGTTTCTTGAGTCCAATAGGATCCAATTCTTCAAATTTTTCGAACCTACGCGCAACTTGTATAAAAATTATTGTGCTCATGTTAGCAATGTAACACAATTAATATAAGCTATCATTTTCAAGAGATAATTCAGTTGTAACTATAAATAAAAGCTTTTTTTTTCATATAATAAGAATCTGGACTACTCATAATCTCAAAAATTGATTTGGAGATGGGTTGGGGTTGAATCTTTGATGGAAGAAAGATATTTAAATAATAACTTTAAAATTTTAACGGAGGAGTATTTTTTAATTGAAAACTAATAAAGGGTATTTTTGCTTTATTTTTAATACATAGGGGGTATTTTTGGCTCTTTTTCATTTCTGTTAGGACAAGGGATATTTTTTAGCCAAAAATTTAACTGAGGGGTGTTTTTGGGCTAAAAATATAACGGGTATTTTTGAACCAAAAATATAACGGAAGGATATTTTTGAACCAAAATGTAAACAGAGGGGTATTTCTGCTCCATTTCAAATAGTTCAGGAGTATTTTTGACTTTTTTCCCTAATAATTTTGTTGTTTAATTTGACTTATGGTACTGTATCGTAACTGATAAATTTACAAAAATGTCTTTTATTATTATAAATACTAAATTTATCACTATTTTTTAATAAACTTTTTTTTAATAAATACATAAAATCGTGTAGGGAAGCAAGCTAATATATCTCCAACCTATATAAACAACATAAGAAAATCAAAAGTAAGATCTTTTAAAAAAAAACTAACCTCAAAAAATAACAAAAACATGGAAGAAAAGACGGGAGGGGGCAGAAAACCTTCAAAAGTTGATGCGGAGGAAAAATGAGTAATACAAAAATAATAGATATATTAGGGTAAAGTTTAATAAAGAATAAAAGATTCATTAGAATTATTTAAAATTTAAATAAGAGTATAATTGAAAAAAAAGAAAAGAACCATGAAATACCACCAAATCAGTGGTTTCAAAAAGTGAGGGTTTTCATGGTTACAAAACCATGAAACCAAACCATACCATATAATTAATGAAACAATCAAAACAAACGTGGTTCTCTTACTAACCATATCATAAAATATCACCATCCAAAATATTCCTATATAAAAATACGTTTTATCCCAGTTTTTTTTAGTTTCGTATATAAACTACTGGGAGTGTTTTTTTTTTTACGTGAATTATCATCTAATTGTTAGCTGGCACACGTTTGATTTAATTTAATTTTAATAATTTTAAAAAATTGATTAATTTGATTTTGATTTTAACCGTACAAAGCCTTTCAACTTTTTCTATTTCTCTTTTTTCTTTTATTTACAAAGTAAAATTATAATATTTTTCCATAAAGTAAAATAGAGATATTGAATTATTTGGTATAAGATTTATACATCCTTTTCTTCTTTTTTTTTCTAAAATAGAGATAGCAATATTAATTAATAGAATTTTATTATTATAAGGAATTTAATTGATTAGCTCCTTTTCCACTAATAAGGGTGGAACATGTTTCTTTTACTAATATCTTACTTTATCCGTTTCATTTTATTTGATTCTTACTGATTTAGCAAATATCTTAAGAAGATTTTAATTAAGATGTATTTTGCCAAATTGACGTAATTAATAATACTTTGAAACTCTAAATTTTACTCCTAATATTTTATATAGCTATTTAATACTAAAATTGTATGAGAAAAAGTAATAAAATTGTATTGATTAGTTAAAGTGGACAAGTAAAATAAAAAGGCATGAATTTTAATACATACATTAGCATAATTTAGTGTATTAAAAGTTAACATGCATTATATAATTTTCAAAGTTTTTTTATTTATTTATAAAATATTTTCCACAAATATGGTGGAAAGAATATAAAAAAAAATTGAGGAACAATTGTGTCTTTAACCATGCTAATGCATGCTTTAAAATACCATAGTTTCTCACGTTTGAATTATAGATAACATAATAATTTAAACAAATTGACAAAATAATATTATCGCCAAAGAAAGAAAACGTCAACAATAATAATATAGACATTGAAATCCACGAGTAGGATATAAAAGGGTAGAGTATTCGTTAACCTTACCATTACCTCCCGGAGGTAAAGAGGTTTTCGAGAGACACTTGATGCAAGTGGAGTAAATCCAAGTACAAAGAATAAGAAAACAGTAGAAAAAACATAGCAACTAACAAAGGAAGCTAAGCAAATCCTACAAGAAAGGAATAAGAACAATAAAATAGTACAATAATCAAAACACAATAAATAACAGACATTAATAGATATCAAAAGTCAGAACTACATTAATGCAACTAGTACAATGACAAACACCAAGCAACCTAACCCTCCGAAAGTATGACAACACTCCACTGCCTACTCTAACTCTTCTAAACTAATCTATCATAATACACGTCCTTCTATCTAAGGTCATGTCCTCCTACCTACTATAACCGCCCTAAAGGTCATAAGACTGAAATAATAAGACATCAAAGAAAACAACATAGAGTATACTGAAATGTGATTAAATTCAATTGGTCCGCCAGAGCCAATTCTCCAGGAAAAACACAAAATGCCCTTTAACAAGACTCACAGCTTGTGAGTTGCTACCACAAATTTATTTAATATAAGCTACTACAAACAGCTATAACACAAAAAAAGTTTCAGCAATCAGAAGCCTTTTCATAGAAAAGTAATGATGCTTCAGCATCTAGAACCTCTTTCTCGGAAACAGTATGCACGTCGGTGTCTGAGATGCAAAACCACTGATCAACAGCAGATTCCAGTAGTTCTGCAGGATTGTCTTCACTAATTTTGGCTGTCGCTCGTCTGTAAACAATGTAATGCCCGCTACCAACTATTCCAAAATGCTGCACAACAGAGGCTAGTTGGTACTTGTGACTTTTGGAATGCGTTATATGGGAAGCTTCACCCTGCAACACAAAAGAGGATAGAGGAACAACATCATGTGAGATTCAATTGACACAAATAAACTAACAGTACATGACGTATGAAAGCATAGTGTAGCAAAAAGAGCTAGTGTTGGTGAAATACACAAAAGAGAATCAACTGAAAGAAAAGATACAGCATAAGATGGGCAACATTGTCCTCCCTGCCTCAACATCAGTCTCCATCTGTTCCCACGGGGTTTCTACTATAAGCAGACATCACGGTGTTCTGTTTGATCTTTAGAATGTGAGTATGTTGATTCAATGAAGGAAAAGAACCAGCGGAATGGTTGAGAACAAAAATAAGACGGAAGGCAGTAAGGCATAACATGGAAAATCTTCCCTGCTTCTATACTAGTATCCACCTCTTCCTAAGAAGTTAATACTGTAATTAAACACAGTGAAATAAGTGATCCATTATCTTCTACTCGTTTCCTTGACAAAAGCTTTATATGACTTATTGTGAAGCATGATTCACAACCTTTTTTGTTCAATGACAAGGATGCTCTCTACCTAACTTCCGACATCCTTAGAATCATTGTGGTAGCACACTAGTCCAAGCCACGTAACACGTCCACTGTAACTTATTATTTCCAATTTCATAAACTTCACCTTAACGATTGCGTCCAATGGTTAACAAAGACAAAAACTTGAATAAACTGCCTGCTACCAAAAATTGACACGGAACTTTGATTGCAAAAAGAAGTCAAAATAATGGAAAAAATAAAATCCAGGGGTTCCAACGAGCACATTTAATCAAACAGGGGAGATATTGGACCTGTTTGGTTCCGCAAAAGAGAATTACTTGGCTGGCTACAAGATAGAAATGCTGATGTCTAACAAGCCAACTGAAACTTACACCTACATTAAAGTTTTTCTTTTATGAGCCCTAACTTCTCTAGATGAACAATATAAAGAATTTCTCTCATCCGAGAGTAGCTAAATCAGAATCAGCTGCCAGTCTAAAGAACTATAGATCTCAGATCTAGGCAGTAACTAGAAGGTGATACTCACGCATCTGCCATTTTAACAAACATGGAAACTACTGCAATATATTATACGTAAATGCATGCATGATTTAAGTTGCTTTGGCGTGCATATCATGAATGCACATAAGCCACAGATGGAAAAATATTTTAAGAGTAACAACGCCATCCAACAAACATTAAGTAGTTCCATATACATTTCCCTAATCTTTCTACAACAACGCATTGAAAGGTCTGGCCTTGCAGTTTGAAGACGGATATAAGATGAATTGACCAGTCTTTGACAACATTGCTTAATTTCAAGAGAACTTATGGCTTCAAACCTGAAGTTACAAAAAATACCATAACAATACAGACCTCGTATCCTTGAACTGCTTTTCATATCCCTCACTCCCTTCTAGATTCTCTAAATGTTCCTCAAATTACATAAGGCTTAAATGAAGCAGACATGGATGATTAGGATTCAAATAGTGGATCCCAACTTCCTCGGATTGAGGCATCATTGTTGTTGTTGTATTCCTCAGACTATCCCAAGATTAGAGTATAAACCCAGTGATTTATCATGAAAAATAATACGCAACACCCATGCAAGTAAGAGAGGCCTCAGAGCCTGATCTGGGTTTTTCTGGATGGCTAGCAAGAGATATACGAGTACTTTACTCAGGAATAGTACTATTTGTAAGTTCTCTCAGGTAGATATCCTGCTACAAAACTAAAGCTACACAACTTACGTTCATTTCGAATGTAGGTGAAAATCTCCAGTCATGGAATGGATAAAATCATTATATATGATATGTTATGCGAGAAAGTTCAAATACGAGTCAATACCATGTAGCCCAATCATTAAGATTTATCTACCTAGAGCAACCAACCTGATCGCCAGAATGTGGAGGCAGCTGATTTAAGCTGATCTCCTTGTAGTCTTCAGTCTCAAGCAAACTTGACTTTGACTTTGATGCTTTTACACCAAAATTATCTGAGACACACAAAGCAGCCGTATCTTCTACTTCTGTAGAAAATTTTCTTTCACTTTGGGTGATGCTAGTCAAGATCTCCTTATTATCTTGCAGATTTAAGTAGTTGAACATAGGCAAAGGCAAAGGTGGCTGCTGATGCTGCGACTTTATTTGCCTGATTTGCAGATTCTCTTCCCAACTCTTTGCTCCCACTCCATTCTTCATGAAGGGAGCCAAGTCCAAAATCAATGGAAATGAAATATGGCCCTTGAACACAAAATTCAAACACTGAGGGTTTACAGCGCAGCAGAACGCACCAAAGCATAGAATAAGATTTGAATACCAAACAACAACTCCATATTAGGTTGTCCATTAGGTTCAGAAGAAAATTACATAGTAATTGCAGTCATGTAAGTCCAAGGCTACAATCAAAATGTAGCAGCCAAAAGGTGTAGTTCTGATAGTCTGAAGTTGGTCCTATGCAATTAATAAGTTGATTTTGCATTTAAACAAAAGAAATTGTGAACAAGAAGTTGGCTCGCCTTTGATTTTCTGTCTGATAGTTTGATAAATGCTCAATAATCTACTACAAAGAATCACATAATCTTGGTACAGCCAAAGGTAAAAGGGTGTCCTCTCTATCTAGTGGACGATTCAATTTAAAACAAATTGTGGAATGGGATACAGAAAATACGCCCCCAGAACTATGGTCTAGTGGTAAGAGTGCAATGTCTATTCTGTGGGGTTACGCGTGCTCAGGGTTCAAATCCTACCGAAGTCTAGTATTTAAGTGGAGAAGAGTTAGGAACAGACCAATTATCCACCTAGTTTGAACCATGCGCAATTGACCCTTAGTGATTTGTCAATTGTAAAAAGAACGCCTACTATAACATATTCTCTTTTTTTATAGGCAACTACAGTTTCTCATTAGAAACATATCTCACCCAAAAAAATTCTTTAGTAAATGGATACAAAGTCATGCTCTTAGATAAATTGTAAATCTGAAAAACATAGCTAAGGTTAGTGTTAATGTCAATATATGCAGGCGTGAGCTCGACCCTTTTTTGATGAGCAGTGAGCTCAACTTGAGACGCAAGAAAAAGAGTAAATAACATGACATAGTGAACGCAATGGACAGGCAAATATTGCCAGCCCGGAAAATGGTAACTTTATAGATTCTTGATCAGAGAGACAGTGAGACCTGTAAGCTAAAGGTGGCCTGGTTTCAAAGAGGACCAGTTCTCTGTGCCAAAAAGAAGATAGTCCTTTGTGAGAGGCATATTGCAAAGAAAAGGAAAGGTTTCCGACTTCTTGAGGAACATTGGGTACTACTAGTGAATACCTCTTTGGTGATTCAAGAAGCTAATACAGACGAATGCTTGCATGGGAAGACATATGGATGATTTCAATAACAGGGAGCACTTGGTGAAAAGATGTTCATAATAAACATAATCCACCTCAACCAAAATGGATTTATGACATTACAGGACATATCCACCAATCTCAAGGTCCATTACTGAACCAACTATCAATTAGTTTGAGTATTACAAACTGATGACTAGATAAAACAAAACTGGTCATGAGACTAATATTCTGTTTGGGCAAGCTTCTCAGTAGCCAAAATTCCTTTCCCTTTTTCTTCAAAAAGTGGTTATTTTAGCAAATTTGTCTTATCAGAAACCACCTCTCTACCTTACCGAAGGAAGGGGTAAGGTTTGCGTACACCCCATCCTTCCCAGACTCCATTTATGGGGTCACACTGGGTATTTGATGTTGTTGCTTATTCTAGCAAATTGAGGTGCTTCGCCAAGCTTTTAGGGGAAAAATAAGTGTTTTTGAGTAGTAGTAGAAGTAGTATTCCATAAGCTAAAAGAAGTAGCTTCTCCCCTAAACCCTATTGGAACCTTAGCCAAGCACAAATAACTGCAAAATATTGGCAAAGTACTTCTAAGGTTTGATTTGACAAACACAAACTGCTACTATTCAAAAGTATTTTTTTGAAAAGCACTTCCGAAAAAGACATTTAATCTAAATAAGGAGATTTTGAAAGCTTGACCAAACAGGCTATAAGATGACATGGAAGAAATCAAAAGGACCAGAGTCTTCTAACTAAAGGTTCAAATCAGTCTAAAAAGAGAAGAGATGAGGCATTTCTGGGACAAGAATCAGGAAACAGTAATTGGTGAGAACAAAAAACAAAAAGATCAATCACGGATAGCACTAAAAGTGGCATAGATGAATCAGGACTAAGAGATGATTGAAATAAAGGGCAAACTACATGATGCATGCAAGCTGCAAATCAATCCAAGTGTGTGCCATGTGATAAAGTTGGACAAGGTTTCACTTCTAGTCTTGGGTAGAACAGAGTCGGCCACAACAAATTCTTACCTTCTTGCTAAATACATTATACAAATTGATTTTGGAGAGATATGTTCTAGGAAATATGGAGACCACTCCACAGATGAGGATTCTGATGATTCTTATTGTACACTGGAAATACAGAAAGCAGCTAGCTCAGATATGGACGATAGAAACTTAGGGACTTGGAAAGTTCATAGGCATCTCGTGGGGATCTAATGAGGGCAGGCAGAGGAATTAGTGATGCAACTGAAAATAGATGGCCAAACAATTGAACCAAAAAAAGGAGGGGAAGTAATTAGCAGGAGCAGGAATTAAAAAGATTGAAGTGGAAAACCAGCTACGATGAGAAATAGGTGAATGGAAACTAAAAAACAGTGAATGAAATTGTATTTCGAATATAGGCTTCCATGCATTATTTTGTCTAGTGTCTACCAGAACCTCATCAGGGGTATTCTTTTTAAAAAAAATTAAAAGTGAAATTTACTTCATCTGGCAGCGTTCTTATCTAATAAAATCTACTTATCTAAAGAACATAACCCGCTTGCAAAAATATCAGTACCTGAAGTTTGTCCGGTTCTCCCAATACATTTATAGAAGCGCGTTGTAAATGAAGACAGAGAACCTGCAAGGTGGCACAACAGTAAGCACATGCAAAAAAGTCAACAAATAGAACACATGACAAAACCATCAAATCACGGAGCGCTGAAGCACCAAGTGTTAAAATTGAATCCTATTTGGACCAGATAGCATATGAGCATGTAAAAATGTAGCTCCTTGCCAACCCCTTATTTTCCTCATTTAAGAAAAAAAAAAATTGTTGGCAGCTACATGGTAAATCCTTTTAATTAAGAAGAACCTGATTTTAGCACCTTCAACTCTTCAATGACACTAGCAATCATACCTTAGGACTCCGGCCAATACTGAGTTGCTTGAAAGTGCGTGAAAAGCTATTTGACCATCGAAAACTTGCGAGGCACTCTAGCTGTTTGCAATCACATGAATCTTCCTCGTTGCACAGCTTAAGTTTTTCAACAATAGCCTGATAACAAATTGTTTCTAATTACACAGATGCTAGGATGGAAATAACTATGTTAAAAACAGAAAAACAGAGGGGACCATTGACCAAATTCCTGTCAAATCAAGGAATAGTTTATATGATGAGATATAAATTTTGCCTAGGCCATTTAAGTTCTTTTGAACCTATAGACTGCAGCCACAAGCTTCAAGGTCAATGTAGTATGCTAAACTACGATTTGTAAACCAAGATTACCTCGTTTTCATCCATGGAAGAGACATACACTATGGCAGCAGTATGCCAACAGTGGCTGCACTTATAGTTTTCAAGTTGTTCCGCAACAAAGAACTGCTTCAGGCAATGCTCCACAGAACACCCAGGCATCTAACATTATGTTTGCAGAATACATCATTGTGAATATGGAATCAAATTAAAGAATTAACGTGTGACAATTGATTTTTAAACGTACAATAACCCCATTGCTGCTTGACAGTGGCACAAGATGCAAGCTATGATACAACTGAAAATCCAGAGAGCTCTGAAGAAAAACAACACAATATGAATAAGTTGACCATAAAAGAAGACCCAGAAGATAGAGTGTGAACCCAAAACTGAAGAGAGCGTACTACATGAATACAAAAAATCCAAACATGAACTCATACAGCCCCACAAACAAAATAATGACCTAAATTATAGAGATTTTCCATATAATGCCCATATAGAGGACTAAAAACTACTGAAGAGTCATGTTGATAAGAAAATAAGAGAAATTGCATGATCGTGTCCCCCAAGAAAGTTAAAGATCAAAGCCAGCAAAACTAGAGACTAAATCATCAAAAAGACCGAATAAGATGGCATAAAATGTACTCCCTCCGTTTCAATTGGTTTTTTGGTTTTGACTATGGCATGGAGTTTAAGAAAGCAAAAGAGGCTTTTGAACCTTGTAGTCTTGAAATAAAGATATGTTGAATGTACCAAAATATCCTTTAATCTTGTGGTCTTAAACATGTTATGTGGAAAGTTGAAACTAAAGAGCTGACAAAAAAGGAAAGAAACATTCTTTTTTAAACAGACTATAAAGGAAAGTAAGAGAAACAAATTGAAACAAAGGGAGTAAAATAGGACTTTTCAATTAAGTTTTAACCTTTTCTCACTTTCAATGTACAATAGATATCAATTAGTTAATTTTTTAAAAAAAATAAAAAATTATCCATTAGTTAATAGTTTATTCCTTTTTACAGCAACTTGAAACCAATATCACAGATTGCACGCGTGCCTAGGCTAGTGCAGCAAAGAAACTACAAAATATTCCTTGTATATGTAACAAACAAGTTCTTTGATGTGCAAAAAGATACAACAGTCAATAACTAAATCATATGATAGTAAATGTTCTTTCAAGTACCATTCAACCTTAAACGAACAACTTTGGCAGGTTAAAACGCTACCAAGAATCCCATCAAAAGGCCCAAGAAAATTTTGCCTCCATCTCTCCTGCTCACTTTTTCCTTTCATCCTTTCTGCAACAATCCTACAATTAGGGAGTGTAATTACATCTGCCAAAGAGCTGGGATCACGAACATAAGATTCTGACAGTTCGGCTCTTAAAGAAGATAAAAGATGGGAGAGTGCTTCCTCTGCATCCTACACTTGGGAAATGTGTAAGTTAACACACTAGTACTAGTGATGATTGTCCACATACTGTGAAGAAATGAATACCTGCTGGCTAGTTAGACTGAAATTAGGAACATGACTAGTCATGGCATGCATCAATCTCCTTGGACTTAGAACAGTCCTTTCATGTTGTGCAGTGGATAACTCTGCAAAACACCAATCTTCTCATTGAGCATTTAGACATTACTTGTATCAAGGAGGAGTCCACCAGTTCACGTTTATTTCTTGAAGAAAAATACAGTTCTTTGATTAGGACTAACAAATGGAGAAGAGCGGAAAAGTTCACTCTTCTATATTATCAATTATCTTCTATGCTATTCTAAAAGTGGGAACCTCCTCGCAATTACTAAATTATCTATTAAAAGTTGAGTGACTATTTTATCCTTCACCTGAAAAAATGCCTTCAATCAAATAAATATTTTCAGCCATATTTTCAAATATAATTAGGAATACAAAAAGCACCATCAATTTCTTAATGTATTAATTCGTTATTGAAGTTAAAAGTTTGTAGGGAAAAAGGCTTAACAACAAACGAAAGCAGTTATTATTTATCAACAGTGTTATTAGTTTCTTATAATACATAGAATAATTAGTTGTTGAAGTTAAGAATACATATAGAAAGTCTTAATTAGTTGTGGAAGTTTACATATAGAAAGAGACTTAACAACATAATTAATTCAATTATATTATTTATCAAGGGCGAGGAACGGTAAAACTAGAGGACCGATTAACTAACTAAATATAGGAAAATCCGATTAATAAATATGTGAAAAGGGATTTCCAAAGAACATTAATCAGGAAGCAACTATATAAAGGCGAGAAATGGTTTCCATTTTCCTCAAGGATGCTTTTCGGTTTAGCATATTCTTTTAAATCTTTCCATTTTGTTTTTTCTTAATTTTTTCCTTTCCTACTTTTTCCTTGAAGATTTGCAAAAACTAAATGAAATAGAAAGATGGAGAAATATGTAGAGTTAGTGGATGATGGATGTCGAAATCAGAACAATCGTCAGATTCAACTCCCATCATCTTCAAACTTCACAAATAATGAAGACCGCCATCTCCATCAGTGGCGCTAACGAAGATTCGTGAGCTATGGAAGGGAGGGGCTTAGTTTCTCCGAAAGATTGATTTTAAGATTGCCACTAATTAATGCATTCTTTATAGTATATTATGATCATAATTTTGTAAATGAAAAGACAACTTACATGATTTAACATATAATTATTTACAGCCAAAAATGGTGTTGTTTGTCTTTTTTTTGTACACTATAAATTAAGGTTTAAACTCAAATACTTCAACATTCAGTTGTACTTCATCAATCCATAATTCACTAAAATGGATCCGCAGTTAGATCGTTTCTATTTGTCTTGGTGATGGATGAACTAATACGGCGTATCCAAGGAGAGAAGCCATGGTGTATGGTATTTGCAGATGATATAGTTTTGATTGATGAGATACGCGGCGGAGTTAATACAAGGTTGGAGGTTTGGAGACAAACATTGAAGTCAAAAGGGTTCATGTTAAGCAAGACTTATACAAAATATAGAGTGCAACTTCAATGAAGTAACTCACGTGACAAATGTAAAAGTAAGGACTGAAACACATATCATACCCAAATAAGGAAGTTTCAAGTATTTGAGTCAATAATCTAAGAAAATGAGAAGATTGACAAAGAGGTTGCACATTGTACTAGAGTGAGGTTGATGAAATGAAAGCTCGCATCTAATGTCTTCAGTGATAAGCTCGCATCTAATGTCTTCAGTGATATGAATGTACCACCAAGCCATAAAGGTAAGTTTTATAATATAGTGGTCAGACCAACTATGTTGTGTGGGAAGAGTGTTGGTTGGTAAAGAACTAGCATGTCTTCTTTTTTTGTTTTTTGAAACTGGTAATGTAGTAAAGAACTCGCATGTCTAGAATATGAGAATAGTATAAATGAGAATGTTGAGATAGATGTGTGGTCATATTAGGTGATATCAGGAACAAAGCTATTCAAGACAAGATAGGACATGTGGGAGATGAAGATGCGATGGTTCAAACATGTGAAGAGAAGATGCACGGATGTCCAAATGAGTAGGTGCGAAAAGTTGGCTATAGTGGGTATAAGGAGAGGTAAAAATAGGCCAAAGAAGTCTTCGGAAGTGGCGATTAAACACAACATGGCTCAGCTATAGCTTGCCGAGGACATGACTCTAAATAGGAAGATATGGAAGTCGAGGATTAATGTAAAAGGTTAGTAGGTCGAGCATCATCTAGTCTCTTTTTAGTATTATTATTATTACTTTCCTACTATCTTAGTCTTTGATTTTAATTTTACATGTTGTTCTCTTTGCTTCAGTTATCATATTATTTTGTTGTCACGACTGTTCTCTTCTTTAGTGTTTTCAACATAGTTTTTTCGTTGTTGCATTTGCTTTACATACTTATCTTTTTAAATGATTTTTTGGAGTTGAGGATCTATGGAAACAATCACTCTGCCTTCACAAAATAGGGGTAAGGTTGCTTACAAACCACCCTACCTAGACCCTAAAAGTGAGATTACAATGGCTATGTTGTTACTGCAATTAAATTATCTTAAAATTCATGCTTTATTCCATAAACTATACCTAGCTATCAATTCTACCACACAAGCTCTTCTTGTTTTCATTTAGTTTCCACAGTTGCATTTGAGTAGAACTTATTTAGGTATTTATTCATTAATTTCTTTTCATAACCATGGTATCCAGACATATACAAGCCTTCCAATATTTATTCATACAAGTTTCTTTAACGGAACAACTTCTCCTATGTCAGATTTCAAACTCACCATCAATAAGCGAAGCCAATGCAGCAACAACTGGCGAGTCTCTACTTCCTTCCATTGATGAACCCGCACATTCCTCCACAACGTGCTCAAGAAATTTGCTAAAGCTCTTACAGCTAGCTAAAGCCTAATCCAAAATCAACATATACAAAAAAAAATCATCAAAAACCAATCAATTTATAGAATTCAAGAAAGACTGAATTAGAAAAACCCCACATTAAATTTGCTAAACCTCTAACAGCTGACCCCAAAATAAAAACCTAGCTTTTATCAACAAAAATCAAGAAAAGATGTAACCTTTACCTGCAAAACAACATTCAAGAAGCAATTGTTACTAAGATTTTGCAACCCAGCTACTGTCAAATAATCCTTTGAACTACTTTTCCCTGCTACCACCATGATGTTTCTGATTTTTCCATCCTTCATTGCAAATATTAAACCAGTAGCAATACTGAGTAGAGTAGCAGCAGCAAGTGAAACTTGAACTCCATGAACAGTGACCCAATGAGACTTAAATCCATGTTTGAGTTTGTTTGCAAGTGAAAAGGTGTCTCCATTTCTATCAATCTTCACTGCCATGTGTATCATTTGATCTCTATTTCAACAACTTAGAACAGACAAGAGTAAGAAATTCAAAGAAGAGATTGTAACGCCCTCCTCCCTGTGGCCGCTTCCTTCTCCAAATTGGACTTTTATTATTTATTTTTGTTTTGTATGAGCAAAATATTTGAGCGGAATGAGACTTTATTTGGTAGGGGATGTTTGGTAGCTGGTATATAGACTAATAAGTAAGTATCAGTCACAAACACGTACGTTGCACGGGCCTAATATATATTATTATTATTTTCAATTTATATTATTTAGGTAAAATTTAGAGAGTCCGTAATTTTAATATAATTTTTAGATATTTTAAGTTATTATTTATTTGATTTATAGTATTTTTTAAGTAGTTTTCAAATAATACAAAGAATAATAAGTACTAGTGACAAACCCGTGAGTTGCACAGATCCAATATATATTATTTTTTTCTCAATTTATATTATTTAGGTAAAATTTAGAGAATCGGTAATTTTAACACAATTTTTAGATATGTTAAGTTGTTATTTATTTGATTTATGTTATTTTTTAAGTAGTTTTCAAATAATACATTGAATAATAAGTAAGTACTAGCGATAAACCTGTGAGTTGCATGAGTCCAATATATATTATTATTCTTTCTCAATTTATAAAATTTAGAGGGTCAATAATTTTAATACAATTTTTAGATATTTTAAGTTGTTATTTATTTTATTTATAGTAATTTTTAAATAATATATATTACTCACTTCGTTTCAATTTATATGGCCCTGATAGGATTTTGAGAATCAATCAAACTTTTTATATTTCTTTTAAATATTTAAAATTACTAATTATTGTGATTTATAAAATTTTTTATGTTATTTTAAATAATATATGTCACTTCTTTTATCTCAATTTATGCGCACTAACAAAATTTTGAACGTCAATCTAGCTTTTTATATGTTTTTTTTAATATTTTAAGATGTTAATTATTGAGATTTATAGTATTTTTTATGTTATTTTTAAATACATATTAATTTCTTTATCTCATTTTAGGTGGCACCAATAAAATTTTAATACTCAATCAATTTTTTAAAACCAAAAAAGATAAGACAAAAATCGCTAAAAACAGTACAGATACATGTTTAAGCTGACCACAAAAAATTTACTAAATTGTCCCTCAATTTTTTATGCAATTTTTAGATATATAAAAATATTTAGAAATAAGATAAATAAATTGAAACGGGTATCCTCAAGTTGCTCAAGCAAACATGTTAACCTGTTGCCTGCTTGAGCAGCTTATCGCCACTTTATAGTATATACTAGTTTAGAGTACGTGTGATGCACGTGTGTGTCACGATGAAAATTTATGTCATAGATCTTTTAAAAAAATTAATTCAAAGTTACGACAAAGCTGATGAAAATGTAATATTTTGGCAATTATTGCTTATTCAATATCAACAAAAAAGAAGTTCATATTAAGCACACAAAATATACAACTACAGATTGATTAACTTGAAATTGAAAAATACAATTACAACTATGTGAATTGTGAAAGATGGAGGTACTCAAACAATGCTCTTATAAAATTGGTGAATAGATGCACCACTAACAATGCAACGGTGAATCAAATTTTTTTAAAAAAAACTCGTAAAATCAAAAAAATATTGCAATCAAAATAACATGATGTCATGCAAAAGCTAACAATTGTAAATCTTGACGACAATAAATCAAATTTTAAAAAAAAATATACAATAAAAGAAGCATAATATTTAATACAATTTATTCAAGTGATGTACATATGAAAAAACAAATATCAAAAGCATAAAACTCACGGAGAGAATAATTTTTTCTTAAATAAAAATCAATAACGACTATATCGTGAATATTATTCTATTATTTCTTAGAAAAAAGGAATTCTCAATTTATAGTCATCCAAAAAATTTCCTCCAAAAAGAATTAATCAAATATTAAAAGGACTTTTTCCAAAACAAACTTTTTCCACCAAAAAAGATTATTCTAATTATGATATAAAACCTTTTAGTGTAATTGCAAATATCAAGTACTCACTTATTTAAATATAAATTAAAATACTTAATATGAAAAGTCAATAATCAAAGATGCTAGTTAATCTCCTTTTTGAATTAAAGTGTCGTGCAAATTAAAGAGTCGTGCAATAAGTAATTTAAACATATAAATTATTATAATTGAATATTTTTAATTTTAGAACTCTTATCATATTTTTTTAAGACTTCTTAACTTTTAAAATATATTTCGTCAGATAGATAGATATTTCATTTTCACCTAATTTCAAGACAAGTAATCCTCACCTAGAGGGAAATATAATGGTAGAGTTAATAGTAAAATACATTGGATATATGTGCATATGAAATTTAATTTTAACTGAATTGTTTAAACATATTATCTTATTGTAATTGTACGTATATGAGTGTATTTTTAAAGGAAAGAATGGATATATATGTGGTCAATTGCATGTGTATCTAAAGTAGAAGCTGGAGATGTATATGTATGTGAAAATATCAACCGTACGTATGGTCAACTGCAGATATATTCAAAGTAAAAATTAGAGATGTGTATGTTTGTGAAGACATCAACTATATGTACGATCAATTGCATATGTATCCAAAGTAAAAGTTGGAGATGTGTATGTATGTAAAGACATCAACTATATGAATGTTTAACTGCATATATAGCCAATTGCATATGTATGTCTATGTATGTGAAGATATATCAATTGTATGTGAATACTTATGTTTTTAAACTATATGTGCACAACATTAACCAATTGTGTGGAGATTAATTGTTTGTGAAGAGTATAAAAAGAGTATACCAGTCATATATTATAACAATTTTGGAATCATTATGAATTTTGAGAAAAAAAATATCAAAATAGTAATCTCTAATGAAATAATGTTGATTTTTCAGCAGTCAACTGAAATGACGGTGAACTCGAATGATGGCAAATGAGTGAGGTTGAAATGGATAATGACTATTAAAATTTTTAGATACGCAGATAAAAGTATAAATATATTTATGCTATAAAGTTATATAATCTCACTATATTTTATAATTATTTAAAAATATCACTATAGAGGAGAATTATTCTAGGCTTCAAATTCTTGATTTCTCATTTCATTAAAGTAAGCTTTTTGCATCACTTGAGGTCCAAATCCACTTTTGTTTTCACCTAATCTCAGGACAAGTGATTCTCATCTCAAGAGAAATATAATAACGGAGTTAATTATATGCTTCATTGTCAAACTCTGAGGGTTGATTTTTTTTTCTGATTTTTTATTCAAATTTTGTATCATCCATGTGAATATCATTAGTTTCGTGTAGATTTGATTTTTGATAGTATGACAATGACCCAAGGCTACCTCTTCGAAAGAAAAAAAATTTCGAATGACAATTCGTCTTTGTGGTTCGACTTCGAGGTAGGTTATGACTTTCTTTCTGTAGACTTAACTTAGTTAGATCTTATATATTATGAGCTTCATGATTTTTAGGGGGATTGTTGGATTAGGTTTAGGCTTGCATGATACTTAGGTATGAGTTTATCATTATTGAAATTTTAGAATTGTTCGTTATCCTTACTCTTTTTGCATTGGCCACACACCATCCCATACTGCATGGTATTTTCTTATATGCTTTCTTGGACTGTAATTTTGGAAGTTTTATCATGCCCTTTATATAGCTCAATCAGTCTATGATGTCTATTGAGTATTTTGTATTTTGATATTTATACTACACTTTTATAGCTCTTTCTAATGCAACGCCTTATTAGTACAAGTCATCCTCGTTGATCTTTCCGGCTTTAGAGATAGGGACGAGGGTGACAGGACATAAATTCTAAGTCTTAAATCGTTATTACTATTTCCAATGTGAATGCATTATGTTCGATTTAATCAGTTACACCAACTAACAAAACAACATTCAGCACTTCTAGCAGCATATATAGGCGCGGAAAAACCAGTTAAGGTCTCATAAGACAGAGTGACCCACGCATAGTGGCTTCATGTTCTAAACCATTGCGAGTAACCTTCAAAATCTCTTTGAGCTGTGACAAGGAGAGGCAAAACACACTCGATATTTGCACTAATTCTGGATCTTCGTCTTGCCAATCCTCCTGTCAAGGTGAGAGCACTTTTTTCCTATGATAAACAATACCTCACCCCTTGCTTCGCAATTTTTCATTCTAAGGCTCTTCTATTATCGAATAGTGGTGAGCTATTAGCGTCCGGAGGCAACACGATTGAGTAAAAATGTTGCATCGAGTAATGTTTCCTATTTTATTTGTTATACTAGGGAATCCAATTTTCATCTAAACAAAATTAATTAGGTTAATATTCTCCCATTATATATATGACTAATTCCATTAGGTTGTGTTAAGCATAGGCTGAACTCAAGACAAAATAATATTATTAATTAAAAAAGTATAATTTACATTACATTTTTTTCACTTCATAATTATGAATACAATCTAATGGCCTGCTAAGTTTATCTTGTTGGTAAATCATCAAAATTATAAAATTCTTAATCGTATGACTAAATAATTATTTGACTGGAGAATTAGAAAAATATTAAAAGAATGCAAGTGGAGTTGTTTTAAGAAATGGTCATAAATAAGATATCGCAATATCCTAATAAGGTACCGCATTGATAAATCATACATATTCATATTCTTTTTATAAATAAATATATATGATTATGAACTTTTAAATGCATGTAATTTTTTAAAGATTCACTAGTGGACATCACAACAACTAATTATTTTTTAATATAACCCTTTCACATGGTGGAATAGTCTCTTCACACCAAGCATGATCTTTTTTGTAAAATTTAAAATGACGAATTTTTTTAAAATAGAATATAAACTTATGGTCAGGTTTTACATTTTAAAAAATTAAACCAATGATTTAAACTTTTAAATCAGGTTTTTTGAAGAATTTGAAATTTGAGACTTGATTTAATATCATAAAGAGATATGTTTTTATGGATAATTTTCACCACCACTTCAGCAGTCATCGGCCGACGGCCATCACCATTCCATCCCCAGCCAATACTACTAATCAACTTTGTCATTGTAATCATTTCTGTCAATCACTATCATTATAAATAGAATATCGACCTCCATCACAAAAATATTTGTCATTGGAATCATAACTAAGATTTTATTTATAAATATCTTACTTTTTGAACTTTTATTTATCTATTGCAAGGTGTTGTTAACGTTCTTCAATAACATTTCATCTAAATCAAAATATTATACATTAATTTTTTTAAGAACAATTACAATAAATTATTTTTCTCTTTTTTAGAATGTTTAAGATCCTAAAAATAATGGCAGTGTCACTTCTTGAAAATGGAAAAAAATAATAATTAAAAAGTCTGATGTGTTTCTTTTCTTTATGGTAAGGCCATTTGGTAGGACAAAGGATTATAATTTTAGAATAAATTATATTTTTTTACTAAAATTTGGTATAATTTTTATGGTGTATTAGTAATTTCAAGATTGTTTACATTATAACAGTGATATTATTTTTATATTACATTTTGTGTGGACTGTAAAATTAGGTCTTGGGCTTAAAAAGTTAGATCAAAGAGAGGAGGATTGTCAAAGTCCTATAATGAGTTCACTCAAATTACAGAAATACACAATATTTGAAAACTTTATTACAATTATTCCCTACCATTTAAAATAATTACTAAATTCCTTTTTTTCGTTATTTCGCTGATACATAACACACATTTATAAACTATCAGTTAGTTTCACTGATACCTAAAAAAATTAA
>JBCEWC010002521.1:0-34005 GCA_038996855.1 Solanum aculeatissimum
AAATAATTGTTGAAATGTCAACTAAAAATAGTTAATTAGTGAAAAATTAAAAAAATTACGAATTCTAATTTTTCATAGTAAATTCAATTAAAAAATAAAAGAACTTAAAAATTTAAGCGGGATGGGTTTATGCGGGGCGGGGTGGGTTGAAAATGAAAAAAGTCACCATACGGGACGGTTTAAAAAAATTGCGGGTTAAGCTCAACCCGCCCCGCGCTTGCCCCATTGCCATCCTTAGGTGCAAGATGTGTGCTTGTGAAAATTTGTTTGGTGATGTTTAAAATATGTATATTTCCATCATGACTTGTTTCTTTGTTTGCTACACTTGTTTATTTGGACTTGGTATCTGTCTCAAGATCCTCTTGGTGCCAAACTTATTATGATTTGACTAAATATGGCAAATGAATCTTACAAAGTTGACTAATTGAAGATGGTTTAGCTCAAGTTAGAGATGTTCGATCCAATATCCACTTATTCTATTAATTTTTCAGAATTTTGGATATGAGTCTTCTGCAGGGTGTATCTTTGCTTGTGTCCTAATATATCTTTTAGTACTGTTAACTTTGTAGTGCACGGAACACTAAAAAAATCTCAAGAATGAAGTCATCTTCTTGACACTAAATTTCTGTATGTAAAGGATTTCATTTCCTGGTTATTTTCTTATTCAGGGATCATATGAGCATCATAAAGAAATCAAGGCCTCACAGGGGATAAAGATTAATGCTCAGGTAACACCATTTGTTTCTTTAATGTGTGTTCTTTGTTTCTTTCTGTTTTAGGGTATGCTTATTTTGTCACATCTATAGCTTGGAACAGTTATTGGGGATAGAAAGTTGTTGCAGAGGCAAGCATGTCAAAAAGATACTTTTTTGCTTAGAAATGATGTCAGCAATTTGAAATGGCTGCTGTTGTTTCAGAATTTTTGATTAAAGGATATTATGTTTGGAGCCTAAGTTCCTTTTTCCCCTTTTTAAAAGAACATGACATTTTACCCCTTGGATAATCTGGGGAGGTGTAGCGATCTTCTATAGCAGAAGAATAAACATAATATAATTCTTAGTTTTGCAATTGATACGAAATTACTGCGTGACAACACAATCAATACAATAAGCAATGGATGGAGTTGGGTAAAGTGAACGCATGAAACAGTATATTAAATCAAATAACTTAATAGTAGAACAATGAAGAAGCTTATGAAACTCAGCCTAGCTAAATCCTACTCTCGTACTTGTGCAGGGACTTGAGCATGCGATTGCTGGTACTAGTTTATATATTGTGGGATCTGATGATGACGTGGAGGACATCAAAGAAGCAGCTATGGAAGATATGAGGTCGGTGATGAGCAGGGTCGATAAATGCGGGGAGGGCGTTTACGTTCAAGCTTCGACACTCGGGTCATTAGAAGCTTTGCTTGAATTCCTGAAGACCCCGGAAGTAAGCATACCTGTCAGTGGAATCGGCATAGGCAACGTGCACAAAAAGGATGTAATGAAAGCTAGTGTAATGCTTGAGAAGAAGAAAGAGTATGCAACAATCTTGGCCTTTGATGTGAAAGTAACACAAGAAGCTCAGGAGCTTGCAGATGAAGTTGGTGTCAAAATTTTTACGGCTGATATTATTTATCACCTATTCGATCAGTTTAAGGCCTATATTGAAAATCTCAAGGAAGAAAAAAAGAAGTTAGTTGCTGAAGAAGTAGTCTTCCCCTGTAGACTGAAGATTGTACCTAGTTGCGTCTTCAACAAGAAGGATCCAATTGTTTTAGGAGTTGAAGTTCTTGAGGGCATTGCCAAGGTATTGACTATTTCTTCTTTACATGCTGAAGTGCGCTTGAATTCTACTTTTCTTATCAATCTGCAGTCTTACAATGTAGACGCTTCTTAATGTTCTAGTCCTCATTGTGGTTAACTGAATGTTATAGGTCGGGACTCCAATATGCATTCGACAATGTCTCGTAGATATTGGTCGGATTGCTTCCATAAAGAATAATGATAAGCCTGTTGACTGCGCCAAGAAAGGCCAGAAGGTGTCTATTAAGGTATGAAGCCACATGTTGGTTGATCTTTATCTGTGTAAAGAATGTGGCCAGCAATTGATCAAATATTTATGCATGTGATTTGGCCTTAAATTGTAGATAATTGGGTTCAACACTGAGGAGCAACAGAAGATGTTTGGCAGACATTTTGATATCGAAGATGAGCTTGTTAGCAAAATCTCAAGAAGATCTATTGACATTCTCAAAGCCGACTTTCGGGTACGTAACATTACTTCATTTCATGATGAATTAACACTCGCTTGTTGCCCCCCTTTTTTGGGGCTGACTTTCAGATGCAACTTTACAGAAAGACTTGTCTGCTGAAGATTGGAAATTAGTTCTAATGCTGAAGGCCTTATTCAAGATTCAATGAGACTTCTCAAAAGGTTTCTATGCAACTAGCTACTTGTATATCGAAGGAAAAACTTAGTAGATCGTTTGTGCTGGCTAGTTTAACTGCAGCAGTTTTACTACATCTGGAAAGCCAGAAATGAAGCACTTCGGCATCGTTCAGTTCCTTGGCTGCAGAAGAAGAAATTTCACTACAGAAATTGAGTTAATAATGCACAGGCGGCAGAATAGGAAAACAATAGTCTGGGCATCTTTTACAATTTTATTTTTGACAGTTTTGTGTCTACCTTCTATTATAGGATTTATATGGCAAGGATGCTCACTTAGTGATTGTATGTATATATAGAGGGTTTTGCTGAATCAATTATAGAAACAAAGAGTGCAATGAAGAAGCCAGAAATCATTACCTATAACAGAGGGTACTCAAAATCTCCAACAACAAAATTAACTCAGAGGAACCTTTCAACAACATTGTCAAATTGGTCATTTGATTCTTCCCAAGTTCAACAAAATATCTCAACTTATTGAGAATTAACTGATACGTACTTAACAGGAATCATGACTTGCCATATCAATCCCTGATGGCTGTCAAAATAACATGACACAGAAAAACTAATAGGGAAACTTACAATTCAATGATGTAAAATTCATTTAGACATTTTATCAAACATTGTGCCAATCCGATACATCATACATGCATGTGATAATGCATTTTAGATACACGCTCGTCTCTCTCCTTTCATACACCTCGCCTCTCTCCTCTCTCTTGCTCAATACTTTTTTCTTTATGTATTTTGTATCTTAGAGTATATCTAAGTAGCAAAAGAATATGTATCTAGGTGTATTTGAATTGAATTATGATATAAAATTATTAATTTGTGAAACAATATGTAATTAATTCAAACTATAAAAAAAGTTAGTAAGTATGATTTCTTCATGTATTTTGTATCTTAGAGTATATCTAAGTAGCAAAAGAATATGTTATGTAATTATTTCAAACAGGAATATCTACGTAATTAAGTAATTTTTCCCGAGAAAATAAACAGTGAATTTGCTCTGGTGAGCGATGGGTATTTGTCAATTTCTCCCATTGGGCTCTCATATAATTCAGAGGCCCATCAACTATGGTTGGGCTTCTTTCCTAATACAAGCCCACATAAGCTAAGGTATGTCTAGTAAGTCCCTCGTTCTTCTTCTCTCCGATGTCTTCTCTCCGATGTCGAGCTGCGATGGCTTTGAGAAATCGCCAGCTATGGCAGCAAACGAGTATGATTTCCAAAGGGACGATGGACTATTACAGATTCTACTGTTCGAAACCAAAAGTAGATTTGAGGAAGCTAAGGCCAATGATTCTGAAAAGGATTGAGAATCGGGCGAAAGATTATCCAGTAAAATCCATGGTTCCTGTTGCTGAAGAGGTCTTTAAAGCCCGAACAATCCTTTACCATGGAGTTTCCGCCTTAATGCAACGTTTCCCCACTTGGGCATGCAAGTAATTTCGTCCCCTTGTCCTTTTTTTTATTTATATTTACAAGTTTTGGGTAGAGATTGGTGTTGAAGTTGTTATCTTTACTGAATTTAGATCTAGGATAGTAGGGTTATCGTGCGATTAAGAGCTTAATCCCAAAAAAGAGATACTCAAAACAATACAATTTTCTATTCAATCCAAAATTCAAATTAACTATGTTGCTTTTCTGATATCTGAGAAATCTATATCTGGAACATATATATCTGTCTATTGATTCATCACATATACTCATAGTTGTTGTTATAATTAAAAATAGAAATCAAAATTGAATCTTTTGATTGAAATAAAGCAGCGAAGAAGAAAAAACTCAGCTCTTGATAAATAAGAATTTGTGTAAGCATTACTTCTAATCATAAATAAGAATCATTCAAAGTGAATTATCATATATAAGCATTAGGGGGTGGTTGGGAAGCAATGCAACAACAATGTTTGCTCACTTCACATCCACAACTTTCATAATGAAAATGATCTCTACAATAGGCCACACAGTCTTCACCAGTTTCACATTCTGATTTATCATTCCAATGAATCTGTTTTTCAACCTCCGAAGATTTCACCATTTGATTGAAATTACAAATAACTAAGCCAAACAAAACAAGGAAAATCAATGTAGCCTTCGCCATCACAAGTTTGAAGCAAGTGTATGGGTATTTCTCTTTGCATGATAGAAATACTTTATGTCATACATGTATTTATACACTTTGAAAAGATAGCACATATAGTCATTTACATTGTTGAAGAATCTGTTGAAAAGATATTATTTGTATCTAAAAAATAATAAGAATTATGTCTGCTATTAATTTTGGTCAAAAGAATTAATTATATATTTATCAGCCTTAATAATAACATTTATATGCTCTTTTTTTTGGTCAAAATATAACTGATTTCAAGCTTACAAGGCTTTTGATGGGTTGGATTTTGGAGATGCCTCTAGACAATTTTGATAAATGTTCTTTTCTACAAAAATTTACTTTCCATGTGAACTTTGACTAATATTTTAATATATATTTTTTCCATAATTTCTATTTTTAGAGTCAAACTATGTGAACTTTGACTTATATTTTAATATATATTTTTTCATCATATTGATATAAAAAAAGTTGCAATTAATAATACTTTTCTTATAGTTTTTGAATATCTAATTTTTTATTTTTAAAATATTAAATTGATGTAATCTAATTTAACTTTGAAAACTAGTCAAATAGACTTTCGGAAAGCGCAACATGACAATTAAAATGGGATGGAAAGAGTAATTTGTTATAGCATTAAATTAGGAATAATAATTATGTATTCTGATTTTTAAAAATGGCTATTAGGAATAATAATTATGTGTTCTGATTTTTAAAAATTGCTATATACATTTTTTTTTTAAATTGAAAGGGTACTATTGTTTAGGTAGTTAAGTCTTAAGAACTATCTTACCGCGTAATTTTCCCTACGTTTAATTTGTTTGCTTATGAATGAAATAATTTGGTACAGCCGATTAAATTTGAGAAGCATTGAACATTATGTTGCTTTTTTGAGTGTTTAGACAAGACATTACATAGTTTTAACTTATCAAGGATATGACCTTAGATATGAGGTTGTGGAGAGGTAGTAGTGCGTAATTTTGCTATCAACCCATACTAGTAGTTGTACTATTGCTCATGTAATTTCTTGTCCTTCAATTTTTTCTGTTACTATATGATGTTTCTTGTACTTCAATTATTGTATTATTTTATTGTTAGTTACTATTCAGTGTGCTTTGTGATGCTTTCACTCTGTTCATTCTCTTTCTAGATAGCTTTGGATTGTTATCTTTGAGTCGGTGATTTATCCCAGGAAACAGCCTCTCTACCTCTGACGTAGTGGTAAGGTCTGCGTACATTTTACCCTCCCTAGACTCCACTTGTGGGTTTTCACTGGGTATGTTGTTGTTGTTGTTGTTGTTGTGAGTCAGTGATTTATCGAAAACAACCTCTCTATCTCTGAGGTAGGGGTAAGGTTTGCATACACCTACCCTCGCCAGACCGTACTTTGTGAGGCTACTGATTACTGGGTATGTTGTTGTAGCCTTTTGAGTGTAGAAATTGAGTAAAGTAGGTTAAGGAAGCAACAATTAGTTGTGATAGGTTTCTAAGAAGTTTATGTAGCTAGAGAAACAAAATAGTGAAAAGAACTTTGGGAACTGAGTCCATAGGAGGCCAAGATTTTGCATTTGCCTCGTAGATTTAAAGTTTCATATTTGATTCTAGTTCACTGTAGACCTGCTTAGTGTAATCTTGCACTGTTTTGTCAGTGAATTTTACTAGCTAAATATTATTCTTTTTGTTGAAAAGTTTAATTTTCAGAGAAGATATCATAAGTTTGTATGGTGAAAGTAGCAAAGTATTGAGATGCCACAACTGAAGATTTGGTTAAATCTGGGGCATGTCCATGTTTATCACAACTCTTTTTAGTAGAAGCTAGGGAAACTTGATGTCTGACTTGTTTCTTCATAATGTTTCTCTGACAGTATTGGCTTTGGAAATTGAGGCATTGTTGTTGAATAGTGATCTAATAAGGTCAAGAATTATTTACCAGTTGTATCATATGTAGTGTAAATGCTTTTATTAGATTTGACTCTTTTTGGCATCTTTATGTGCTTCTTCTAGTTATAAGAAGCCATCATCAGATACTGCATTTGGCACAGTATTTCTTCTTTCAATGGTAGTGAAAGAAAGGTGGTACCTGGCCAAGACTTTTTTCTAACCTCCAAAAGGGTTATTTTGTTGCAGATACTGTCCAGAAGTATATATTGGTGAGAATGGTCATCTTATACAAACTTGCCATGGTTATCGGCGGCGTGCTAAGAATCAGGCTCATGAGTGGATTAGAGGAAGCTTGAATGATATTCTAGTCCCAGTAGAGGCATTTCATTTACGAACTATGTTTCAGAATGTAATCAATCACCAAGAAAGATTTGATTATGATCGCATTCCAGCAGTTGTGGAACTGTGCTTGCAGGCTGGGGCTGTTCCAAGTGAAGAAATTGTATGCGGAAGTAGTTTGCCCTCAAGTGATCCTTTTCAAGATGATTCTTTGTCCGATGATGATTTGATGTTGTTAGGAAGAGAAACCTTGAAGGCGTGGGAAGCACTTAGATCTGGAGTTCGGAGGTTATTGTTAGTTTATCCAACGAAGGTCTGTGAACATTGCTCTGAAGTTCATGTAGGACCGTCTGGACATAAGGCTCGTCTTTGTGGCATATTTAAGTTTGAAAGTTGGCGAGGAAGTCACTTTTGGAAGAAGGCTGAAGTGGATCATTTGGTTCCTCCAAAAACAGTATGGTACCGCAGACCCCAGGATCCTCCATTACTTTTGGATGACGGGCGGAACTATTATGGGCATGCTCCTGCTGTTGTTGATCTGTGTACTAAGGCTGGAGTTATTGCTCCTTCCAAGTACCATTGCATGATGAAACTTGAAGGTCTATCAGCCCCGTCTCTGTGAAAAGAATGATGATCTTTTCCTGCTCTTATTGGTGCAGTTTCACCAACAACCAGAAGGTGGGTCTAGATTGGGTGATTCTTCTGAAGCCAGACTTTACTTTTGTCATTCAGGC
This sequence comes from Solanum aculeatissimum, assembly GCA_038996855.1. Classification (NCBI taxonomy): domain Eukaryota; kingdom Viridiplantae; phylum Streptophyta; class Magnoliopsida; order Solanales; family Solanaceae; genus Solanum; species Solanum aculeatissimum. Next base: position 7,498 of record JBCEWC010002521.1, read on the forward strand.
AATCTAAAATTCAATGGATATAGACTGAAGATTGGGTGGGGCTATGTTGCACTCAAAATCGTCTCTAGCACCAAAATAGTTCATGAAGACAGGAATATCTTGTTGATATTCATGGGAAATTTATTCATTTTATACTTGAAGAATTCTCATCCATGGAGCTTTATATTTTGGTTGACTAGCCACTTGAATCTTGTCTCTGGGTACTTTAAGATCCAAATAGGGAAAATCAAAATGAAGTACAATGATGCAGAAGGAAGAGAAAATTCCGCAGAAAGTATCATGTTCTTCAGCACTTGTGTTTACTCTTCATGGTCAGGAACACGATTGCTCGGGCAATATAGTTCCCATTGCATGGATTCTGCATCTTCTGCATTTCTAGTGAAATTAATTTAGTTATTAATAGCATGTAATTTTACTGGTGTACCCTAACTAGGCTAGGAAAAGTGTCATCCTGTGTCAGGTTCATATACTTGCTAGGTGATATGTAACATGATATTTGTCAGCAGGTGATTTGCAGTGAAATGGAAGTGGATGTCCAACAGGCCGCGGCTCACATACTTCATTACTGCAGAGTTTTGGAGTCATTTTGTAATGGATGTTGTCAACCTATTGTTATGGCCTTTGAACTGCACAAGATGTTTTGATACATGTTACTTTTGTCACTTTAATGCAATATATTGATTCATCAGTTAAATCTGTATTTGATTAAGGTTGTTTTTGTAACACAATGTTATTTGAGCTCTTGATGGCAATTGAAAAGTTTAACCACCATTTATTTAAGGATGGTGTTGGAATGTTTGTGAAATCGCAAGACTCTGGACAAAGCAAGATGTATGAAACCCAAATGACAAGGTTTAATTATGATTTTTGACTGTAATGACAATTGTTAGACACTTTTAGCGTGTGGACAAGGACATTAGTGACTGGATTTTTATTACAATGACCAATCCAACAGTGTAACACGCAGAAGATGAAATGCTTCTGCTTAAACCTGCATGAGTTGAGTTCTCACAAGTATGGTATTTTTCAGGCAATGCAAATAGTAAGCCTCTCAAGAATGCAGTTCTTGTGAGAACCTTCTTTATAATTCATGAAAACACCCCTCAGAACAAGCACTCAACACACAAAAACACAAGCAATCAACAGAAACAAGAGAAAAAATGCAGTTGGTAGTCGAGATTATGATGGGAACAAATTTTCACATCCAAGTAGGCGACAATGCAACAGTGCTAGATTTGAAGATAGCAATACACAATCAAGAAAATGTTCCAGGTGATCGCCTCATCCTGCTACTGGACATAGGTAATGATCATATCATGATGAATGACGATCAAAAAACCCTTCGTGAATATGGGGTCAAAGATGGATCTCGCCTTCAGGGGATTTTTAAACCCCTTGAAGAAGAAAAAGACGATGATGGTGATGCTGGTGACGACATGGTCATGGATAAAGGTAGGACTGAGAGTGCATCTGAGAGCGTAAGAGATGACAATAGTAGTGATGATGACAGTGGTGGCAGCTCCACACCTAAAACTCCAAATGAAGAGAGTACTGGTGAATCACCCGATTATATATATATCTCAGATTAGCTATATATGAAATTATGAATAAAATCCTACTGTATCCATTCTGCTTTATCCAGTCTTATTTCACTCCAAGACATTCTATTTCAGCAACTAAGTTATAAAGTCTAGATAATTGAAACGCGGACAATAGAGCAAATTTTGTCTGTCTGGTCAATTGCACTAATACACGAAGTACCAAACGTGTAAATACATTCACAGATAAGTTCTAATCAAAGTACCAGATCAAGAAATAACCTTTACAAATGTCAGCCAAGTAATTTGTCACCACTGGTCAAACAAATCCATGAAGTCTCATGCCAAACAAGGGACAGTACCAGTTTGTCAAAGGATACCACAAACACAGGGTTGAAGCTGCATCACAAATTTTAGTGCTAAAAGAAGTCAAGATGCCTCAACACCAAAACTATATAATAGTGTCATCTAACATGTCTACAAGCATCATAAAAAGAACAATATCAAATAATAGCTATATGGTTTTAAATGAGGAAGGTAACTAATCCATCTAATGGTCATTTGATCTACTAATAGGCTTGTAGGGTGATCATTTCTTTATGCAAACAGAACCTTTACTTTAATGCCCTTGCAACTAGAATCCTGTTGTGCTTCAGTAGCCACTCAAGAGACAAGATAAACCAAAACACATAATATGAAAGGTACATATTAGCAAGCCACTAAATAAGAAAGGAACAAATCCTGCAAAAAATTTCGAATAAAACTACTACTGTGGTAAAAGAGATACAAGTTCTGAATGTCGTTGATAAAAAGTTGGTATTACACATTGAGTTCTCACAAAAAGAGGTTGGTATTACACATTGACCCACAATGGGGAATCAACTGAGCCTACCTGTATGAAAAGACAAATAGCAAGACAGAATATCAGTGGACTAGATCTCAATCAAAGGTCCATTTCAGCAGCTGCAACTATACTGAACCATCTGGGAATGCATCCAAAGCATCCTGCTTGCCATTGACATAGTACTCAACAACTGCTTTCATTCTAGGAAATTTGTCTGGGTGATAGTTTACATGAACTATAACTGGCTTCAACTTCTTCAGATTAGCATCTTTTCTTACAGTCTTGAATAGGACCTTGCTATTCATGAACAGATAGATATCCATTGTTCTCCTGGAAGCGTAAAGGCCAATATACCCAGGATGTGATGGAAAAGCCAGCTCTTCATTAAAAACGGCCTGGTCCCACGAATTTTGCTGCTTAGTAAGCCGATCAGCAACCCGATCTAAGAGCTCGATTGAAGGAATCGTTGGCCGAATATAAAAGAAACCAGAATTATAAACCCATATCCTCATTGTATGTGCATATCGAGCCCAACCCATTGAAGGTTCATCAAAAACATCATTATAACCATAAGCTGTCATATTATTGTGACCATCTGACATTGATTCAACATCCGAATCCCGGTATAAATGATCAAAAGGATTTTGCAAATACACAATATCAACATCAGAAAGGAGGACACTATAACCAAGCTGCAAAAACTCCCTCAAAATTCGAAACTTCAACCCTGAGACAGCATGGTTGCCTCCAGTTTTTCCAATAAAATCAACATTCTCATCAGGGTCTCTTTTATAAACTGGGACATCATTTTCCTTGCAGAAATCCACTATAGTGTCATCCAACGCCACAACGAGATAATTGGGAATACCCGCTTTCTTAATACTGTTGAACCAAACCTCCAGCATGGATTGCACATTTGAATTGGCAAGTGCAACTATGACCTCTTTATTAACTGCAATCTCTGCCAAGAGCTTTGCTAATCTTGGGTTCACTGATTCATCAGGCACAATAGGAGGGTTCGTTCTCAAACTTTTTACAGTTCCAAAAGGCCCAGCTTTCTGAGGTTCACTCGACACCACCAGTTGTTCCTGTGTACGACCATTTCCCTGTTGAGCTGCCTGAAGCTTTTGATTAAGCTCTCTCACCTGCTTTTGCAACTCTGCATTCTTCTCAGACAACTTCCTATTTTCAGATTTCATCATGTTTACCCGCTCCATGGATTCACAGTTGGATGAGGCAACCTAGGAATCAAATTGGATCTCTAAATAAGGAGTTATGAAAATAATTCAACACTTATCAAGAAACATCTACATGTTATACCAAGCCCCAACATAAAAACAACCATAATCAACATTTGTCCTTTTATATATAAATGGGATATACACATGGAATCTCACAAAGTATAGGAGCTGAACCAAATTCCTAACAGCACCCTAATAACTTCATATACACCACCTCAATGCAATTTAAAGATTAAGTAACAAACTTCCAAATCTAAGAAACAACTACATTAATTAACCTATATTAATACATCTCAAGAAAAACAAAACTCACGTAAGCTCTTACAATTTACCAAGTCTGCTACAACAACATACCCATAGTAATCCCACAAGCGGGGTCTAGGGAGGGTAGGATGTACACATACCTTACCCCTAGCTTTGCTCTTACTTAGTCTAATACTACAAAATACCAACATACCCATAATAATCCACAAGCAGGGATCTAGGGACGGTATGATATACACAAACCTTACCCCTACCTTTGCTCTTATTTAGTCTAATACTACAACATACCAACCCAGTGTAATCCCACAAGTAAAGTATGGGGAAGGTACAACAACAACAATATACCCATTATATAATTCCACAAGTGAAGTCGAGGTTAGGATGTACACACACCTTACCTGTCTTTGCTCTTACTTAGTGTAGTTCAACAACAACAACATACCCTCAGAGGTACGCACACCTTATCCCATCTTTGCTCTTACATAGTCTAATACAACAACATATCTAGTGTAATCCCACAAGTAGGGTCTCCGGAGACCAGGACATACACAGACCGTACCTCGACCTTTGTTCTTACTAACTGTCTTAGTCTACCAACTACCTTAAATTCAGAGGTCAATACAAGTAAGTAACAAAATTGTATCACAACCCCATCTCCTATATCAAGAAGAATGTATACATAAGTAAGCCAAATTGCCTCAAAACTCACCTGAAGATTAGATTTCGAAAGAGGGCGACTTTGAGAGCGTGGATCGGGAGAGAAAAATCCATTAGGATACAAGAAAGCAAACACACATCCCAAGAAAATTCCGATCGCAATTGCTCCAGCAATCCGAGATCCTCTTATAGATTGACCATACTTCTCCCTACGACCCGCCATCTTTCAAGACAAAATATCCCCTTTTTTTGTCTTTCTTTTTCTATAACATGGAGTAAAGATTACTCAAACATTAAACAACAACAACAACAAATGAAAATGTTGAAAATGGGTGTTCAAATTTAAGGCCAAGATGCCAAAAAGTTTGGATCTTGGTGATCTTTGATTATGGAAAATTCCCTTAAATCAAAGTGCTTGTATTTTTTTTTTCTATGTAAGAAGTGAGAGTCGTCGGAAGGGGGCCTCAGTGCTTAGTGGCAGCAATATGGTCAGAATATTTTATATACACTATGGGGGTCTATCCAATGTTTCGCGGACCAGAGTAGACAGTTGACTAATACTCCTTCCTTTTAATTTTTTGACTTGACATGATTTTATTTTTTTTAAATTTGTGATATAAAATTATTCTGTAGAAATTATTTCATTAAGAGCAAAAATAAAATAAAATTTAAGTTAAATTATTTTTAATTAGAATAAGATGACATTGTTTCTTGGACGAATTAAAACGAAAAGCGTATCACAGGGATGGAGAGAGTATTTTTTTGTTTTAGAGAATTTTTTATTTATTAAAATAGATCTCTTTTTGTTTCTCTAGTAACTTATGGATTTTTAAGTCGGTGAGTAGAGATATTTTTAAGCAAATAATTTTTTTATGAAAAAACATTAGACTCTGATCTCTCATACCTAAGTTGTTCGGACTCTCCAAAAATGTTGTCGTACCCGTGTTGGATCCTTCAAAAATACACTATTTTTGAAGGATCCGACACGCACCCATCGATATTTTTGAAGAGTCTGAGCAACATAGCTCATAACATGTTATAGTCTTGTGTCTTATTAGATATTTTATTTTTAAAAAAATAGTATTTATCTTGAGTATTCCTAATGTTTTTTTTTTGGTTTTCTAATTTAGGAGAACTAAAAAACTAAGTCAATCGGTGATGTTTGTGGTCCTCTCACTGAATTAACTTTAAATATGAATCCAAAACAAACCTTAGCGGTTATGATATTTTGTTGATATTGATTGGAGATTTTGATAGAGTTTAGCTTTTTGAAAGTCATTTTTAACATTCTCTTTCGATATTTTAAATCTTCAGCAAATCAACTTGAATCTGAACTACAATTTAGATCAAGAAGTAAACCACATATAAGCGATCATGACATCTTATTGAATTCATTGAAGAGTTTGTTGGAGTTTAACTGACTGAATCTATAAACTTAAAAAGTTATTATCATTGATAATTTTTTATTTGAATTTTACTTTACAAATAGGTATCAACGGAGCTTGCAGAATGTAGTTATAATTATGGTTGAAGCAACACGTTTTATTTAAGAAAATCTACTAAAGAAGAACTAGTTTTTCCCAAATTTTTGGTTAATTATCAGAGTTATATTTGCACAGTCTTTTATAATATGGTTAAATTTAATGACAATAAAAAAAATTGCATAAATTAATTTTTTTCATGATTGGATATCCGATTAATTCAAATTCATACTGAAAAATTCTAATTCAATAATAAAATATTTTTATCAAAACACGATTTCATGCCAAGGGATTGAATCAAAATATCTGACTTGTTTGCTTCTTTTATTTTTTAGATATACAATTCTCTTCAACAACAACAATAACATACTCAGTGAAATCTCATAAGTGGGGTCTGGAAAAAGTAAAATGTACGCAGAACTTACCACTACCTCATAGAGATAGAAAAATTGGTTCCAGAAAACATATAATTCTCTTCAATAATACTCCCTCCGTTCACTTTTACTCGTCACTATTTCACTTACTCAAGGTCAAAATATATGAACTTTAACCAATATTTTACGATGTATTTTTTCATCATATTAATATGAGAAAGATTGTAACTTATAATATTTTTCGTATAGTTTTCAACTATCTAAATTTTAGATTTCAAATATTAAATTTAGCTACTTCAATTTAACTTTGAAGTTTAATTAAGTTAACCTAGAAAAACGAAATAATAACTAATAAAAGTGAACCGATAAAGTAATAATTAATTTTGTTCTCTTCAATAGTTCAATCAATAAAATATAGATGAAGCATTTTTCTTTTTGGTAACTAAGGGGCAATGAGGTAATGGAGGACAAGGAGCACCTCTCATAGGATGACAATGACAATTTTTATCATCATCACAAAAACTAGAAATATCACCTACACCTTTGTAACATGATTCTATACAATATTTTTCACATTCATTTGATGAATCTACACAACCAAATTTCTCAAAAATTGCTTCACACTTATCTTCATTTGACGAAGAATAACTTGGCGCACTTGTTTGAGTTGAAACCACAACAAGCCAAATTAGAAGAGAAGTACAAATGATCTTCATTTTTGGGCAAAAAAAAAGTCGTAAGTTCTTGAATCATCTTTTTTTAAAGAGAACTTTATATTATGGAATCGAAGAAACTAGAAAGTCTGATTTGTTTGATTATTTTTAAGTGTCTGTAAATATTCCCCACCAAATTTCGTCAGACTCTCTAATTACGCACTAATAGTAATGGAAAATTATTAAATGCTTAGCTAAATTTGAGGATTTAGTGGGGGAATTTGAATTTTCTAATACATTTCCTCATTCAATAGGAAGTACATTTAGGTGGTTGTTTCCATTTAGGTCATATTTAATTTTGCATAAATTTCAAATATTGACACTCTTTCAATTAAATATTACCATTTAGTTTTTTTTGCTATTATATAATCTTTTTAAAATTTTACGGAGTACGTTATTGTATAAATATTGAAACTATAATCAGCTATATTATTTGAAGCTATCAATGATGGTCTAATTATATCTTTTAGGAGTTAATTTATTTGACAAATCTTTTATCAAGATGGATAATTAATTCAAGCAAGTGTGCTTTGGTAAAATTACATTTTTTCCTATTATATTTTTTAATACATTGTATTAATTATATTCAAAGGGTGATTTGATAAAATTATTCCTATCATTTGCTATTTCTTAATTCACGTGTCAAGTAAATAGGGGTCAAGTAAAGATGAACAGAGGGAATAATTTATTAAAAAAAGTTGTACATTACTCCCTTAGTTTACTTTAACTTGTTATTATTTCGTTGAAACTTCAAAACTAAATTGAAGTAGCTAAATTTAATATTTAAAATATAAAATTTAAATGGTTAAAAACTAAACGAAAAATGTTATAAGTTACAATCCTTTTCGTATTAATATGATGAAAATATATACTAAAATACTGATCAAAATTCATATAATTTAAATTTTAACCTTGATAAGTGAAATAATAACCGTTAAAAATCAGAACACGGATTATCTAACTTCTTAAGCATGCATTAATAGTATTTTATTAATTTAGATATCTGCCTTAAATAGGTTCTTTGACAATCCACATATCTGCCAGTTGTCTTTAGTACAGGCTGCTTTTATAGAGTTTGGCAGCCTTACAAGTCAAGAATTCATTGAGCTAATTATGATTTTTGTCAGTGGAAATTCACATAAAAAAGGTGTTCTTTAGTAATAAATCCATTTTGACAAATTAAGGTATATTTATTATTTCTTGTTAATGAACATTACTATCTCACTACTATAATGGCATGAAATCTTTTTCACACCTATCTTTACTTATTCATTATTTTATTTTAGAATATTCCATAATACTTATTTAATTTATAAAATCAAATAATTTATCATTTTATATCAATCTTGAATTCTAAAGTAACGATCATAGTAAAAGAATAAAGCATATACAAATCTTACCCCTTTCTCGTAGAGACAGGGGAAGTGTTTGCAAAAGACACTCATAAGGTTGACAGAAATTAAAATTCCAATAAAGAATAAAGATTTATGCTGTAAAGTCACGTATGGCTTAATTGAAAGTCCAAAATGTACCAAAATATTACCAGAAAAGACCAAACTTATATGAACCACCACAAGAACTCTTCTCTTCTTTGCACACCTCATTCAACATACATTACCACTCCAAAACTTCTTCTCCTTAGAGGGCAGAGAGGGATTATAGGGTATTGGATAGGATGTGGAATGGGATATAGGGAGCCGCGGTAGAAACTGCCTAACGACAAATATATACAAGTGGAAGAGCGCTTAAATGGCAACGTCTGAACTTATCCATCACATGAAGCATCAAAACTGACCGCCAAGCCAAGCAATTTGAATTTCACAAAGACGAACCTGTTGGTCGATATAGGTATAAAACCTCTTGAACTAAATCTTCAAGCTGTTGGAGTTTTCCTGCGTACAACATAAGAGTGCATTAGGTTCTGTTCAGTTTGAAAATTAACAAAGCTGCACACAAATAACATACAACAAAAGATTAGTTGCATGGTTGTTCATTCTGCTAACAGATTCAAAAGGAAATCAGAAGGTGAGTTTCTCCTATCAAGAACAAATAAATTTAGTGGCCAACAACCTATGCTCAGTTGAAACCAGCCACTATCAAACACCCTTTTCCTTTTTTAGATCAACGAGTTCTTCCCAGGATTGCCCTCAGCATCGAGGCTTTAGTGAATAGATAGCAGAGATACTAGTGTATCTGAGAGGAAAAACAATGCAAGCAAATAATGAACATAAAGAGTTGACATGTCAGGGGGTCAGGGTATAGTCTCCTCATACATTTTTGTCACTGGTTATGTAAGACACGACCACAGTTACGTCATCCAACTTCCCACCATAGTAACGGAAGCCTGCTTCTTGGGCTGCAGAAGAGAAAGGGGTCTGCCTGTTTTTGTCCAGCGCTCTTTGCCGAGCCAATGCAGCTATCTTCTGAGCTGCAACCTGAGGTGGTAAGCCAGCTCTCGTAGCATGCACCACTACTGCAGTTATATCATTGCTATACAAATTGTCAAACAACCCATCAGTTCCAGCAATGATGACATCTCCTGGAGCAACAGGTATTTTAAACACCTGCACCAGAAGCCAACCATCAGTTTAGCAGAGAATTATAAAATTGATCGACTGAATGGGAGAGAAAAATTAGAGGGACGGTGAACACCGCACATTTACAGTTGACAGAATATTCAACTCAAGGTATAAACACATAATAGTATTAAGTCAGAGATCTGCAGCGGATGTTGGAATGTGATCTTAAATTATTGAGATTGCAAAAATAGTCTCTCAGTCAAATCATCCAAAAGTTAGGTCATCTAAGAGCATGTTAGTTCCTCATAAAACAAGCGAGGAGAGAGAGAAGGGTATAACATAGGTCATCTTGGAATTGTTATTTGATAGATTGGATTTGGCAAGGGATCAAAATTCTCCGGCTGACTCAGACGAACAGTTTATAACGTAAAAAAGTAGCTTAATGTAAAATTCCAATAAACATTTGTCTGAGTTGTAACTTGTCTACTCAGACACTTTAAAAATGTAAAAGCACTTCTATACCATGTGTTATATAAAGATAAAAGGACAGCCACATATAAACTGACCTCCCCAGAGCTTGGTGAATCACCAGCATTACCACTCTCCAGCTGATATGTAAAATTGAAATCATGCTGCTGAACTGGGGATCTGATAACAGTACATCCATCTCTAATCACCATAAATCCACTGTCTCCTAAGTTAATGGCATGGAGACCCTGAGAATATAGGAAAAATGATAAATTTAACACAGAGATATAAACTTCTCTAAATAGCTCAACAACTTCTTAATTTCTTACTATTTCAATCACAAAACTATTTCTCCACACATGGTTCTGGTTTGTAAACAACGGCTAAGAGATCCAAATGTCATTTGTCTAAAAGAAACTTCATTGTTACTGGACATCTCAGCATCTAACTGAACCAACCAAAACGCGATTAGTCCTATATCTCAACCCATCATGCTTCTTTTGCGTCCCAAAAAGGCAGTGCTACTTTTATCTTTGGGCCAGCAGCAAGTAGCATCCACTTTCCTCAAGAGGAAGGTTTCATCACATGTACATAGCTCAAAAAGTTATGAAGGACCCATTAAAACAACAACAACTTACCCATTATCTTTCCTTAATAATCTTTTTTTGCTTCTATTTCAGAAACCCAGACATGTTCCCTTAACAAATACAAGATAATGCCACTCCACGACCATTCTCTTAATAATAGTCTGGTGCTGAAGCACAAGTACTAAATATTAAATTGAGAAATCCTTTCTCTCCTAAGGCAAAGAATGTTACACATAGAATTACGTATATACCTGATCTGTAAGGGCAATAATGCAGGCAGTTGAGGACCCTTTGGCTCTTGTGTGTGTGTAAGCTTTCTCCAGGACCCTGGCTGGATCTATTGAACCTTTTGGTTCCTCACGAATTGCCATTACTGCATTTGACATCAGTTCTCGAGAGTATTCTCCAGCATCAACACCAACATCAGCCCATCCACCAACACCATCAGCTATGCCAATTGCTGGTTCATCAACGCAAATAAAATGAGCATCCTCTCCACCTTTTTCTTCTTTATCAGGGTGAGGCAGGTAACATGATCCTGAATTAAGCTTCAGGCTTCTGTCAATATGGATATTCCTGAAATGTGTCAAAAAGATAAAATGTGATCAAGAAAAGAGAAACAGCAGGCTTTAAATAAAGAGTAAAGATGGCAATAAAAATGAGCAGTAGTGCCCAGTAGATAACATCTACTCAATTACTAAGTAGAAATTCTTAGAAGTCCAAAGGCGATACCTCACAGCAACATGCTATCATTTAGTGATAGTTCTGTGGTTGCTACATATAAATTGGTTCTATGAAGAGCAACAAATTAAAGACATTTACACATTCAGCAATGGAAGTATTAGAGGTAGAAATAAGCCTAAGAAAAGGCAACCACAAGAAAAGCCTAGTAGGCCAACCCCCACACCGTGTCTTTTTCTCCATCTTCTACAAGTCTACCTGAATAGTTAACAGTGATTGACATTGGCATTGTGTCCCTAATATTTCAAACTCACACCACAAGAGAGCAACTAGCTGTCAATGCAAAAGAAGGATAAAGCACCAATTAGCAGTCCCCTGAGTAACCACACTAATAAGTGCTGGAAGCCAGATCCTTCCAAAATAAACGTCACTGTAATAGGACCTTACATAGAAGGTCCATTGCTCTCCACCTATTACTTCTGCTAGTCCTAATTCTCGAGCAATGTATGTCATCTATAAGTCACTTCAGCCGGGATTTGATTTCCAGTACCTGTCAATCCTGAAGGTTCCTCTGAAACTTTAAGCCCCAAAGAGAAATCCCTCTCTTGTAACCTTTGTACCTTTTGGATTGCTTCATCTTTAAACCTTGATGAATTTCTCATCAGATAAGTTTGTAAATGATGTTGCATTTAACCTTTTTTCCCTTTCCAGTGTATTTTGCAAACATAATTTTGGGGTATGTGAGAACAATAGAAAAGGGTGGTCCAGTTCGGATATGCTTACAATCAAACAGTTTCCTCAAAATTAAGGAACTAATAAGTTACGGGATAGTGTGGGGGTCCATAAGGACAAGAGAAAAGATTTGTACACTATTAACTATTCAGCAGGACAACATAGACCACTTTCTTAAAGCTAGATGTTTGCTTATGTTGTTCAGATGGGTTAATTTAGTACCTGTATTTAGAACTGAATTTTTTTTAAAACTTTGTTAGCGCTTCAGTATCAGTTTGAATATTATGAAGGAACTAACAGTAGCTTATGCTCTCTCTGAGAGCTTCTGTTTATTCTGTAATTCTGCATCTGCTTGATGCTTTTTAATGGAATACCTTAATTCATCCCCAAATCAAAAAAGAAGGCATCGACAACTTCAATAGGCTAGTACACAACATGTACATAAATATAAGATGGCTACTGCTACGCAAACTTGACTTGATATTCTGTAGATAAATACCTACAAAAACTTGCCTTAAATGAATAACAACAGCAAAGTTGAGAAACATACTCTTCAGAAGAATTTGCTGAACTTGCACGGTGTACCTCACGTAGAGAGTTATCAAACGACACATCAGGAGCAGCACCAGCAGAGATACATGCAGCTGAAGAACTGTGAAAACACTTGAACCCAAGTCCTTCATAAAGATTTGAATTGCCCTTGCTTTTTGCAACATTGTATGCAAAATATCCATAGACCAAAAAGTTATTGGGTTGATCATTATTTCTTAAACTCATTCTGGCTTTTCGACAACTAACAGGACTATTTACTGAAAAGCAAGGTTTGAGATGCCCTGAATTCATTGTACTGGAGTAACGGTCAACAGAAGTTCTTGAACAACAAATGGCCATAGGTGCTTTATGACGGTCAGTCTCTGTAGAAACTTGGGCAGGCACAGCTAACAGGTGATCAATGTGATAGCCACAAACCTGAATTGCAGGTCCCGACACAGATGGTATGGAAAATGCACGAGGAATAGCACCAACCACAGAAAAATTCTTTCTTTGATTAACTATATTCAAATTTTCCCTCGCAGCTGCTAAAGCTCCAGGCCTTACAAACACACGCAGGTCAGACAATCTTGCAGATGGCACAGAACAGAATGACTTCCCAAACAACAAGCGCTCTTCAGAAAAAATTTCCACCAATTGAAACCTCCTTTCTTGCCCAGAAATAGATTTCAGGATTCCCTGCCTCAGCGCACCACCTACTCTAAAAAGATAATTACTAGGCATATTGGTCTATCAACTATAAATTTGCTCGCACTCGTTTATAAGAGAAACACAACAAGCACCACGGAACACAGGAAATATCAACACTCCCAGAACATCCGGGAATATGCATCAATTTGGTCTTCACTTGAAGGCAACATATACACCTGCTGAACACGGTAGCCAATATTAGGAGGAACAAATCATAAAAATATAGTAGAGGATACAGGTAGGACACTATTATATCCTTTCTATTTCATGGAAACAATTGCTGCTTACACTACCAACTAAATAAGCAAAGTCTCAAGAATTATCTAATAAACACTAAGTATGAGCACATTTATCTTGGCCTCGGTGGGTAGAGGTTTATCCAAAACCCATGCTTGTGAACCATACTGGCTCAAGACCATAATTACAAAAAAAATAATTTTAAACAGAAAGCTCATGAAGAAACTAGTACATTATTTGCACCAAAAAAAAAAGAAAAATTAGTACATCATTAGGTTGGACTAGAATACTACAATCCAGAAAAGTGGGAAAATACAATAAATGCCAAAAGCTTGTCATCAATAGGTGTCACCTCCATTCAAAAAGCAAATTCAAACACAACACCTTAAAAAGATCAAAGCACAGAATACGAAACCTCAGATCAAAGCTCTAAACAGACTGAAGGAAAAATAATTTTATTAAGAATCTCATAAATCTCCTAATGATCTCAACAATTTTCCATTACACCAAAAATAAGTAGCAACTTGTAGGAGATCTAATTTGACTAGAAATATCAATCCCATACGAATTCGACTACAAATTCTGTTTTGACACTAATTGATTAACATAGCAAATTTGAAATTCTAAACAATTTAGTTTTCTTACTCAGAACTTTGAATTAACCTTCTTAACACAAACACCCAAAACAGAACAAAACAAAACAGTAAAAGTTTCAAAACTGCACCTTTCTACAGATGACAAAAGCAGAAGGGATTATTCGAGCTTATCAGAAATCACAAGAACTCATAACTCCAAACATAACCCTTTAATTAAAAAAACTATTCCTATTTATTCGACTACAAATCCTATTTAAACACTAATTGAACAAAGCACCAAATTTCAAATCCTAAACAGTTTAGATTTCTTATTCGAACCTTCCATCAAAAGAAAACAATAAAAAGGGGTTTCAAGATTGCACCTTTTCAGGAGATTCGAGTTTATCAAGAATCACAATAACCCAAAAACCTCCAAATATAACCCTTTAATTAAAAACACATAAAAAATCCTATTTTTCTGGTGGTTTGAATTTGCTGGATTTTCTTCCACAAATTCTCGAGGTTGTTAAGTAGGAGCCACAACACTCTCCAAATAATTTTGGCTGTTGCGTTAGCTCAAATGTTTAACTCCAAAAACTTCTCAACAAAACCTTATGTATCCCCTACTGGAAACTTTAACTTGAGAGAATTCTATTACTTTTATGTTATTAATGATAACCATTAAATTAAATATGAGAATAATATGGCAAGAAAAACGGAAGTGTTAATATGACGATTTTAGTGCTCGCACATTCCCCGAATCTGCTATTTGGTACTCAGCCAAGATGGTCAATTGGTTGTGTGTTTAGGGGCATTTTGGTCATTTTAACATGGCACAAAAATGGAGATCTTACGTTATTATTTTTTCACGGATAAATAGAAACCGACTATAATTGCGTGATTCGTCCCCATTATCTGGGATTACTACGAAACGCTACCGCCACGGCAAATTTTGCCCAGTCGTTTGGTAGAATTTCTTTTTTTTCTGGGAATTTTTATATGATTAAAAAATATATATAACAATTTTACTCAAATATATATTGGAGCGTGTATTGGTCGGTTCGATTCGATTTATATATTATCGATTTAGTTTATCGAATTTCAATTTTTAAATATGTTAAACTAATAACAAATCAATAAGATATCTTTTATCAGTTTTCAATTTATCAATTTTTGGTCCGGTTTGATTTTTGGTTTATCTAATAAGAAAATACTCATAAAATAAATATATGGTTTTTTTAACAATTTGACGGGATACGATGAAATACAATAGAATAAACAAATCAATTGAGCACCTAAACTTAATAATATGCAATAGTTGATCTCGTATTCTAATTTACTTTCCAACAAAAGGGTTATACATGGAGACCAAGTAAATATATGACTTACGAGTACTGATTTAATATCGAGTGATGTTCAATTTATAATATTTAATATTTATGAAGGGATAAAGTAGTAAATTATTATAATCTCAGGGTTATCGATTTACCCAATAATCCAATAGTAAAAATCAAAATCGAACTGATAACCCAATAAATTTTTTTGTAAAACCATTAAAAACCCGTTAACCCAATAACCCGATAATAATAAACTAATAACATTTTTTTTCACACGTCGAATATATATACGATTTTTCTTAAAGAGGATCTACATATTTTTATTAACGATATACTAAACTAACAATAAACATAATAAATTCATTTTGTAACATTACAACAATAACATACTCAGTGAAATCTCACAAATGAAGTATGTGAGAAGGTAAAATGTACGCAGACCTTACTACTACCTCATAGAGATAAAGAAGTTATTTCCAAAAGACTCTCATCTCAATCATTTTGTAACATTAATAATTGCAAATACTTTCAAAGTTTTAACAATGCTCGTTCAACTTAAATTCAAGTTCTATAGGTAGTGCCCGATCCAGATTCAGAATTTTCTTTAAAGGGTTTAAAATTTTTAAAAGTAGACATACTAACTAATCGAAGGGGATTCGATATTTATTATATATAGATAAAAAAAATATTTTTATCATATAAAAATAATATATTTTTTCATCGAATGAGATTTAATTCCTGATTACCATGTGGCTCTGCCACACTCTATAGGAGAAGGGATATTTATCAAAATGATATATATGCTAAATAATTTATAAATTGAATACTACAAATTAAATAGTGATGTCTAAATGAAATCGGAAGAAATTTTATTAAACCTATTTGAAATACATTACTTCATAGTAACTACTTTGTAGCAAAGAAGTCTATTTTCAACCTGGATTAATTTTACTTGATCTAGCTACTATAGACATCTTTTTATAAATAAAAAAAAATATATATGACTGTACAATATATCTATATCTATATCTATATATATATATATATATACTATATTAAAAGTGTGAAGCCTCTTATAAATGTTGTTTGAACTTTTTGCCCTTCATTAAAACACTTCTCTTTAGACAAAATAGTCTTTTCACTATCTTTTTTATTATTATTTTAATAATATTAAATTTAATAAACATAATAAAAATTAAATGAAGAAGATTTTCTTAT
Source organism: Solanum aculeatissimum (assembly GCA_038996855.1). Lineage (NCBI taxonomy): Eukaryota > Viridiplantae > Streptophyta > Magnoliopsida > Solanales > Solanaceae > Solanum > Solanum aculeatissimum. Next base: position 24,206 of record JBCEWC010002521.1, read on the forward strand.
TATGATTAAATTCCTCCACAAAGAATTATTTTCGAACTAAAATAAGTTTGATCCAGAAAGATATCATATTATAATTAAATTTCTATATGAAGAATTTTTTTCCAATTAAAATAGATTTGATAAAAAAAATAATTAAAAAATCTTATAATAGTCAAAAGGTTAAAAAAAAGTACCCAAAAAAAAGGTCAGAAAACATTAAAAAAATTGAAAAGAAAAGGTCTAAAAGAAATCAGAAAAAGTTTTTTCTTTGTAAAGGGAATTTTCTTCCAAAATAATAAACAAATCTATATGAAGAATCTTTTTTCAACTAAAATAGATTTGATAGAAAAAATAATTAAAAAATCTTTCCAAATAATAGTCAAAAAGTAAAAAAAAAAAGTACCAAAATAATAGTCAGAAAACGTAAAAAAAAAATTGTAAAAGAAAAGGTCTAAAAGAAACCCAAAAAAATTTTTTCTTTGTAAAGAAAATTTTCTTCCAAAATAATAAACAAAAAAGTTTCAACAAGTCCAACAACATGGGTAAAAAATTCAAAAAATAATTTTAAAAATAGACAAAAATGATATTAAAAAAAACCATCAAAAACAAAAAAAATTGCAAAAAAACTCCAAAAAATAAAAAGACTTGATTAAAAAAAATAGTCAAAAAGTTTAAAATGTCACAAAAAATAGACAAAAGAAAAACTCAAAAAAGTCCCCCAAAAAAGGGGTTTCAAAAAAAGGCAAAAAAAGGTTATTAAAAAAAAACCCCAAAATGGTTTTGAAAATAGGCAAAAAAAAAAAAAAAAAAGAGGTTGCCAAAAAACGTTAAGAAAAAAGGTCCAAGAAAAAGTTTTAAAAAAAAAATCAAAAAACGATTTTAAAAATAGGCAATATATATAGGCAACTTAAAGTTGTCATTTTTCGTTTTATCACAATCATTAAAATATATTCTTTACATTATATTTAAATTAAATGTATGTTTAGGGTCATCCATTATTATTTCATTTACGTAGAATTGTGTAGGCTAAGTATGAAAAAAAAATCTTGATAGAAAGCACTATTCCATAATAAGGTCTGTCAAGTCTGAATTTGATTTAGTTGGACTTCAATGCAGATTCTGAACATCAAATGAATAATTAAAAAAAATGTATACTCTTATAACAATATTAAGAATTTTAAAATATTTATAGTATTCAATTTAATAATATTGACGTGACACACACGTGCAACGCACGTACAATAAACTAGTCTTATTGAAAGTCATAGAAAATATATATTAACTATACAATGTGGATTACTTATCCATGAGTTATACACTAAATATACATTATGATACATTCAATATATATTGACTATGCATGTTTAACTCGTAATTATTCCTAAATCAATACCTAATTCTGAATCATGCTCACATGGATGGGGTATTTATGTTTGGTATTCCATACCTAATTGTATGTTTGGTAATCCCTATTTTCATGTTTGAACAACTACTCATGGCCCAACATTTAGGGCTCGTTTGGTTGGCAATATGTTATCCTAGGGTAATTAATCCCGAGATAAATTAGCTTAAGATAAGTTATCTCACCATATATATGAAATAACTTATTTCATCACTAAAGCAAAAATAGTGAGATAAATAGTCCAAGGATTATTTTATACCTCAAACCAAACTTGAAATAAAATAATATTACATTTTATTCCAAGATTATTATAACTTATATCTCACACCAAACGATTCTAGTGTATAGAGCAGCCTTTACTGATTAAAGGCAAACCATAATTCAAGAGCTCACCATATTTGTTATACTTGGGAAACTAACAAAGTTCAGCTGGTTCAATCAAGAATAGGCACCATGGCGGAGTTACGATATTTGCGGACACCTTTCGTTGAAAAATTACACTATATATAAATAAAGTTTTATTTTATATTGGTATATATAGCATTTTGGACAATGAAACATAAAAGTTATTTCACAATTAGATAATTTGTTATCTCTATTAAAAAGATTTGAGTATGGGGACAGAGAAAACTCAGTCACGAGTGAAATGATTAACTAATAGAAATAAGTATTACTATATTAGCAATCTAATAATTTTAAAAAGTGAACAATATAAAAAAAATGAAATATTAAAGTTTTTTCATAATTACATAATTTGTTATCTCTATTTACATAAATTTGTTTGATTATGGGGACAGAGACAAGTGGGGTATGTACAATAGGAACAATATAATAGTTAATTTTTTTTTTTTTAAATATGATTTTTAACATACCCAAACAAGACATTAAAATCTACCATACCATATTTTAATATTCTCCGCACCATACTTATACTAGTTTGATACTTAAAAAGTACTTTTACCCCTTGTTTGGATGGTTGTTACCCTGTTAATTTAAATATAATGTTTGTTTTGATTATTGCTTAAATTTCATTGTATGGTATCGTTTAAATTCATCATTAAGTAATGACAAAAATATCCATTTTGTGTGACGATCAATTTGGTGTGATTACATGGTTACTTTAATATCTTCTTCTCATTTTTTACCTTTATTTATTATTTAATAATTCTATTTTATCATTTACTCTATCTTTTCATGGTATCTATTGCATATCCTACAATATCTTGAAGGTTTATCATTCAAATTATTGTAAGAACGGAGAACAATACAATCTATCCAAACATTGTTTTCATTGAAACAATACAGTACAATACAATACGATACATCACAATATAATACATAACAACCATCCAAACAAAGTGTTAGGTGTTTGGTAGATGCATCCATGAATTAATTTCCATATAACTTATAGGACGCTTGCTTGGGATAACATCAAACAATATTGATATTTTTGAGTGGAATGAATGATTCATACAATCGATCCCAACTTGTTTTGAATTGAAGCTTAGACGATCTATGTATCATCCATGGGCAAACTGATCACACAGAGAAAAGTAGTTCATTTTTACTTAAATCTTCCTAAAAAGGATAGGAGCACCATACTGGGGCTGTAAAGTAAGGCGCATAGATGGAGCATGAACATATGAAGGTGACAATGCAAGAGAAAAATTCTTAACTATCATTGCCAGGATGATTTTGGCTTCAACCATGGCTAAGTTTTGCCCAACACAGACTCTTGGACCTAATGCAAAAGGGAAAAATGAAGCCAAATGCTTACGAGACTCGGCAAATCTCTGAGGGTTGAATTCCAGTGAATCTTTCCCCCATATCTCAGTGTCATGATGTACAGCAGCTACTGCCACGTAAAATTGAGTATTTGCAGGAATTTCAAGGTCTCCCAACTTGATATCTTTAGAAGTTCCTCTTGTCAATGCGACTATTGGTGGGTAGAGTCTCAGTGTCTCATTGAGTATCATTGTCACCTATTCAAACAAACAAAATTAGAGAACAAAAGTAAAATTTGCAATCCATCCAAGGTTAGAAACTGCCACTTAAAAAGTGAAATAGACATTGAGCCAATACAATCCTAAAGTCATCTCATGAGATGAGAATTATCAAAAGAACATTCATTCCTGCAAGTAATGTTGGGTCATCAACATATACAGCATGCTTAAGATTGGTCACTCGGAGCATAGACAACATAACATGGGGCCAAATGTTGGATAAATCAATAATAGGGATGACTGCGACTTTGATACCATGTTAAAAGAAATTAATCTTAAATGTAAGTGAACCCCAAAAGCTAGCTCAAGAGTTGAGTTGCCAACCCTCAATTAATGTGTTGAGAAGCATAACATATAGATAAGAGAATTGAACTTACAATCTTGAAATCATTCAGATTCTCTGCACTTGGAAGGTTGTTACCCTTACAAACTTGGAAAACTTCTTCTCGAGCTTTATCTTGCCACTCTTGATGCAATGCTAGTAGAAGAAGTGCCCAAGTTAACAAGACAGAAGTAGTTTCCTTTCCAGCAAAGTAAAATGTCTTGCATTCATCTATGACATCTTCCATCTCAAATCCATGTTCTTCTTCACTAGCAGAGATTAGCAAACTAAGAAGATTTTTAGAATTTTCTCTCCCTTTACTACTCTCAATCAGCTTCCTTACTGACTCTCGAGTTTCTTTCTCTAGTCTCCACCTCATCATGTTATTTTTTGTGGGCAAATACCTGTTAATTTATTAAGAGATTTCTTATCCATTAAATTGATTAATAGAATCCCGTGAAGAACCAAAAAAGAGTAAAAGTACTCATGTTTAAATACTCATTTCATAATTGCCAAATCAGTTCAATAGCAAAGCTTATATGATCACTAACCTAAATCCAGGAAGGTAGACGCTTCGCATTGCCTTCAAAGTAAGAGATATTTGTTGCTCTTGCAATATAAATATACGCTTGCCGTCTTCAAAGCTACTCCCAAAAGCTGTTCTAGATATAACCTCAGCTGAAAGATCATTTAATTCTTTGAAGACATCTATCTCAAATTCCTCCTTTCCTTCCATTTCTTTTTCCCATTTCTTCAATGCATTGATAACACTAGTCAAAATATCCGGTACCCAAGCCTGCAATTCATCAATACTCTAGTAAAAGGAATAAAAGTTTTAATTTGTAAGTATAGGTATAGTTTCTACTTTATAGTACAGTAACGAGAAGATCACGTTATATTTATATAAATTTGAAATCAATACAAAGTAAAAATAGTATGTTCAATGATGAACAGATGGCAGAAAGGTATAATGTCATGGAGTGGGCAATACATGAATGTCATATAGGACAAGTTGACAACTAAATACACATTGAGATCATGAGATGTCATCAAGGAAAACACATAATAGGTAATGAGAGATAAAGCTAGCCTATTCTTGAAGGACTCAGTGCTCAGACAACAAATCTATACGTTTTATAGTTACTTTAGAAGTTATTGCTTTTTACCACTATTCTTCATATGGTAAAGTTTGACCGAATACACAATTTAAGAGAACAGGAATATGATTTCTGACATATTAGCTAAACGTATACAACATGCCTAAAATACACACAATCTTATGGTTAGAGAGGGAGCAAAAATTGAATTTATGTGTTCTGGATAAATTATTTATACATATAAAGTGGATTTTTTAACACAATCCAGCATTTAGGCTAAAGCTATCGGGTCCTATCAACCCGTAAATGGACTGTAGCTCCACCCGTGCTTATGGTATTTGTTTTAAAGAAAAAGATGGCATACTGATTCAAAAAAGTGGTGGGTTATATCAAAGATTTTAAGGAGACATCTGAAATCAGAGAACACTGACATCTGCATGATCTTTTCGCGAAGGAAAAGACAATCAATTAGGACTCCAAATGCAGCCAATTTTAACAGAAATCATGAAATGTGACTGACGTGGACGTCACAATGAAATGAATGCCTACAAAATAGTACTTTTATAGACTGTTGAATATGGGACCACGTTCTATAAATGGTATTGCTTAATATGGTCACTGAAAATCTCTGGATAGCGATAAGAAAGGGAAATGGTGTCTTCAGCTCTCACAAGAATTGAATCGGAGTCGCCCTCGGAGGGACTTTCTGACTGACAGTACCAAGGAATTGAGTTATGTTTAATAGGACTTACATCTATCATTATATTGAAAAAAGAAATATAGGAAGATAAACTTTCCAGATAGAGAGATTCTCCCAACATATAAATTTTAAGAAGTCACATACCTTCATAAGCCATAATTGGAAGCTAACTAAACTTTGAGTGCTATCGTCATTTGGTTTTCCCAATTGTACTCAAGCTCTCCAGTAGTTCAATACTGAGAGCCAAAAGAACTTCACTTCTCATTTCTTAAACGAAGTTCTGGTATCATATTAAGCAAAAAAGGACCTTCCCCTATTAACAAAAGTAGTTCTATTAACAATGACATTGTGGCTTTATCAGCTGGGAAACCTCTCCCAACGATTTCCTTCAAAAGAGCCATTGCTTCATTAGTTTTATTACTCTTGAGAAATCCATGCACAATAAGATTGGAAGTGGCATTGTCTGGCAAACATCCATTATCCTCCATTTTTCTTAGCAGTTCTTTGGCTTCATCTACAAAACCTTCAATACAAAGTCCATTTACTGTTACATTGTATGTTATAACATCAGGATGCAACCCTACAGAATAAAGCTTATCAAAAATGGAACGAGCTTTATCAAGCTTTTGAATTTTAAAAAATCCACCATTGCCTGTATTGTAGATCAAAATATAAGTATCTTCTTTTTGTTTTTCCCACCTACGAAAGAGGGACATAGCTTTTTCTACTTGTCCATTATTTAAATAACCATGAAGCATAATGCCACAAGTGTAAATGTCAGGACTATGGCCTGCATTTTGCATCTCGGTAAAGAGATTTTCTGAACACTCAACTCTACCAACTTCAAATAGGCCTTGCAAGATCGTAGAATATGTAACAATGTCAGATTTCAACCCCTTTTGCGAGATTTCACAATGTAAATGCATGGCCTCATCTAATTTCTTTTGCTTGCAATATCCATTGACTAATATATTGTAACTAAAGATGTCAGGCTTGATGCCAGTATCAATCATAGAGTCTAACACTCTCCTTGCTACATCTATTTCACCACGCAAACAATACCCTTCCATGATAGCATTATAGATAACCACATCTGGATGTTTACCTTTTTGGATCATTATCTTTAACACTTCCACAGCATCTTCCACCATTCCTTTTTTGCAAAATGCATCTATCAACATGCTAAATGTGTGCACATTTGGGAAAATATTAAAATACATCATCTCATCCAAAAGCAGCCTAACATTTTCCCACTGATCAAACTTACATAAACCATCAACCAGTGAACTATATGTAAGTACATTTGGAGTAATCCCTTTCTGCTTCATTTCATTGAAAAGGTTGAAAGCAGCACCTACCATTTGGTCTTTGCAAAGCGCATCTACAACAATACTATACACAATTGTGTTAGGTTTGGGATCCCCTTGCTCCATTATCCTCAACAAACTAAGAGCTGTTTGAGTATGCCCTTGTTTACAAAGCCCATTCATGACTGTACCAAACATAACTTCATCTACCTTACAAGTTTTCTCAGTCACCAGCTTCCTAAACAACCACATAGCATCCTGAATCTTATTTTGTTCAAAAAGCCCCCTTATAAGAGTACTGAAAGTAACCACATTAAACTGAACACCACTCTTAAAAAAAATACCCAACACTGAAAAACCATTTTCAGCACAACCCAGCAAACAAAAAGAATTAATCACAATAGTCAAGATATAATCATCAAAGGGAATCCCTAGCTTCCTCATCTCTCCGAAAAAAGAAACAACAGCAGAATATTTCTTCATATTAATCACCACCCGTAACAATTTTGCGAACTCTACAACAGAAGGAACTGGTTCTTTTTGAACCATTTCATGAAATACACAAACAGCATCGTTTAAACTATTCACATCTCTGAATTCCCTAAAAACAACAACTTTACGCTTTCTAGAAATCGAAGGCTTTTTTCGAAAGGAAGAATATTTCGAGGGAATAGCAGAGCAAGAATGAAATATAGCTAGATGGCCATGCGATAAAGCAAATAATTGGATTAAAGGGAAGAAATTACCTCTGTAACATAGAGGTTTTCTCCATGAATGAGAGAACATGGCGGCTCTGTTTCTCTAAGGTTAAGTTGCTCGAAATAAAGAACTTTTAAATGACCCTTCAGGACAAACTAGAGAATAAAGTGGGTATAAATTTTTTTAAAAAAAATTACAAAAATTAATTTTGAAATTGTATTTTCAAGTAGAACTTTATTGACCTGTTTTGTTTTTACTAAAAATTACACAAATACATAATATTTATAAATTTAATTACTATTAATCTCCATTATTTAAAAAATTACTAAAACTCTTGTAATTTGCTATTTCGTTGATACAAGATACACATTTATAAACTATCAGTTAGTTTCACTAATACCTAAAAAAATTAAACTATAGTCTAATTTTTAATAACTGATACACACAGATCATCAATAATCCTAAAATTTCGCATTATATCAATGCATATTTTTATGTATCAACGTTTTCCCAAAAATCAGAGATTTTTAATAATTTTAAAAAGAGTTGGTTTATATTGAAATTAAGCCTATAAAGTATAGAATTTTTATAATTTGTCTTTTTAAGACAAAAGAACAAAAACTTAACCAAATGGGCTTTAGTCAAGATAAATGGATCACACCTTAACAACCTCCATGTTAAAGGCCTGATTTGCAATCCTCCTGTGTAAAGCCCATTGTTCACCTCGCAAACCAACAATGCCTTGTCCAAACAGCTGCTTAGATTGTGGATCAAATCCAATTTTATCCACTGCTTTATTCATGAAAAGCCCTTTAATCATATCCGGGTCGGAAATAGCCAATCGGGGCTTCAACCCGAACCACCACAAAAAAGTCTTCCCATAGGTCGCCGACCAGTTGTAATAGTGAGGAGCAATTCGATGCAGCACGTCGTGGTTGAACGGAATTGATTTCGAATCGGCTTCACTGAGCTGCCGTTTGATTTCCTCTGTGTTTCCGTAGATCAGACGGTAGCCTGGGCCTCTGATTCCTTGCTTCCTGAAGTGATTTTCGAACTTCCATGGAATGTAAATCACTGAGTATATGAACTTGAAAAGCAAGGTTACAGGTAGAAATAGTAAAATCGTAAGAAATGCGAGATGCATCGTAGAAGAATCTCAGTTTTCCGGCGGCCCGAAAATGATGGAGAAGCGGCGTTCCACCGGCGGGGAAGATTGAGCTACTAGTAAAGTGGAGTTTAAATTGTGATCGGAGAAATAATTATCGTAGAGATGCATAAATAGTGGGTGATAATTAAATAAATTATAAAGTCAGCCGACGGAAGAGATCAAACAAAAAAGCATATTTAACTTGCCTTTGCCTTCAAATTCTCAAATATGTTACTATCTTGGCAAATATGAAGTTTCATGGTGCCAAGAATATTTGATTTTTTTTTAAAAAAAAAAAAATTATATTCACAAGTTTTAAAAACTATAAAAAAAAAATATTCATAAGTTTGTATTATCATTCTAAAGTCTAAACATGTTTAGTTAAAAAATAGCATTATAACATAACCAATAATTTAACAATCAACAACAACAAAATATTAGTATGGATAAGATCAATATATAAATCGCATATTCAAATTTGTCATTGATTCGATTGGAATTATAATATATTAAAAGTAAATTATTCTTTTTCTTAATCTTATCACTTAAATTATAATTCAAAATTTTTAAACAATGTACGAGGTATAGAGGAAGCAATCATCCTCTTAATTATTGAAACAATATACGAGGAGAAGCAATTATGCGTAAGATACAAAAAGTACGTATAGAGGAAGATCCTAAGACGTATATGTGGACGTACCAAAAGAAATATAATCAGAAATAAAGTTGTACGAAATAAGATTGAGCAGTCTTATAGCGAATGACAAATAGTGAATTGAGATAATTCGGTCATGAGAAGAGGAAGTGTGTGAATTAAGGAGGTGTGAGCGATTATTTATAAAATAAACTAGAAAAAGATAAAGATAAATCGAAAAAATTTAAGAAAGAGATGATCAAGCTTGATTTAACACAACTTTAATAGTTAAGTTTATTAATTACATGCGTATGATCAAAAATAAGAAGGTTTGAAAATTGAATATTAAGGCAAAAAGTGTTATGAATTTATAAAGTAAAAGAAGAAAAAGTAGAGAGAAGATTTCTTATTACTCCTGAACAATATTCAGTTGTATTCAGATGTTCAGATGTAATTTACAATGAAGGAAACCCTTATATTTATAGGGTAAAACCCTTACACTTATAAGGA